>CAUOFW020010513.1:0-259770 GCA_963454935.2 Ilex paraguariensis | reverse complement strand
GGAGCCGGACAACATCATAGATGTCATCCATATATGTCCCTGGATCGCCCCACGTCCCAAGGAACTCGAGTCCGACCTCAAAAGGGTAGCTTTTACGAGGAAGGTAGCCGAGGTTGATGTAGGGCCACCAAGTAAAAGGGCCAGGACGGTGAGCTTGGCATTACATTCTCCGACGCGAATTTGACAGGCGTAGTGACTCCTCATAACGACGCCCTTGTCTTGACCCTGAGGATAGGAAAATTCGATGTCAAAAGGATTTTGATAGACTCTGGAAGTTCTCGGAGGTGATGTACTCCGAACTTTAAAACGGATGGGTCTTGCCCCAAAGACCTCACCAAAGTCAGGACACCCCTCATCGGATTCAAAGGCTCGTTCGCCCTGCCCGTGGGGAAAATCACATTGCCAGTTGTCACAGGTCCCTTTGTCATCGACACCGAGTTTGTCGTGATCGATACGGACTCTCCCTACAACGTGATTATGGGGCGACAACATGCTGCATGCGTTGGAGCGGTGCACTCCACTTTCCACCAGAAATTAAAATTCGCCACGCCAGAGGGTATCATGGAGATCCGGGGGGACCAAGCGTCCGCGAAAAATTGTTTTTATTCAGCCGTTCGAGCCGGGGCGTTCAGCCAGCAGAAGGGGCGAGCACCGGAAGAGATTATGGAAAAATAGCAATTACAGTCCGGGGTCAGGAATGGATGACCCCCGAATAGACCCAACTGAGCGGTCGTAGAAGGACCTCGGAAGGTGCCTTGGTAGAGGGAGAAGAAGAGAGGTATTTCTTAGTTGGGACCTCGATGCCCACAGCCGAACAGGAGGAGATGATCGAGTTCCTAAGGGAAAATACAGACAGTGTTCGCATTGGAACGAAATAGAAAATGACGGGGGTTAGACCCGAGATAATCACACACAGGCTGCATGTTGACCCGTCGCACAAGCCAGTCAAACAGAGGCCACGACGCATGGCCCCGCATCACACCAGCGCGGTCAACGAGGAAATCGACAAACTCCTGAAGGCCGAACGCCATTCGAGAGATACAGTTCCCAGAATGGCTGTCTAATACGGTGTGCGCAAAGAAGAAAGGGGGAAATGGCGTGTCTGCGTAGACTTTACAGATCTAAACAAGGCATGTCCAAGGACGACTACCCCTGTGCCAAAGGTGGACCAGCTGGTAGATGCCACTGCCGGATATGAACGAATGGACTTCCTGGATGCCCGAGCAGGATATCATCAGATCCCCTTCTATCCCCCGGATCAGGAAAAGACGGCGTTTATCACTCAAAAAGGGAGTTACTGTTACAAAGTGATGCCGTTTGGACTAAAGAACGTCGGGGCAACATACCAAAGACTGATGAATCGGATGTTCAAAAAGCAGATCGGCAACACCATGGAGGTCTACATGACGATATGCTGGTGAAGAGCAAACGGAGTTGTGATCATCTGACAGATTTGGCGGATACCTTCTCCACCCTCAGGGAGTATGGGCTGAAGCTGAATGCGGCAAAGTGCGTTTCGGAGTGGAATCAGGTAAATTCCTCGGATACCTGGTTAGTCAACGAGGAATCGAAGCCAACCAGATCAGATTCAAGCGATCCTGGACATCCGGAGCCCCCGCACTGTCCGAGAAGTCCAGAAACTCACAGGGATGCTGGCTGCACTTAACCGTTTCGTCTCACGCTCCTCGGACAAATGCAAACCCTTTTTCGGAGCAATCAAGAGTGCTGGGAAGAACATGTGGAGCCGGGGGTGCGAGGACGCCCTGGCTGGAATCAAGGAATACCTAAGGACTCTTCCAACCTTATCCGTCCCCACCCAGGGGGAGATGCTGTTCTTGTACCTGGCAGTATCTGAGTTTGCGGTAAGCGGGGTACTTATCCGTGAACATGAGCACCGCCAGAAGCCGATTTATTATATAAGCAAGGCGCTCCTGGACGCAGAGACAAGATATCTACCCCTAGAGAAACTGGCTCTATCCCTGGTCACCACTGCAAGGAAACTGCGGCATTATTTCCAGGCGCACCCAATCACTGTCCTTACCGATCAGCCCTTGAAAGCGATCTTGAGGAAAGCGGAACTCTCCGGAAGGATTTCCAAGTGGGCAGTAGAGTTGGGGGAGCACGACATTCATTTCAAACCCCGAACTGCGATAAAAGGTCAAATATTGGCAGACTTCATAGCTGAGTTTTCGGGGGAGCATCCCGTTTAGAAGGACCGCCTCCTCCCGACTTAGCGTCTCCAACGAATTGTGAAGGATCGCCATGGCTTTTGTGTGTGGACGGTTCGTCAAATAGTAAGGGGTCCGGAATCGGTATCTTGCTGACCTCTCCAGATGGGATTATTGCGGAGCAGGCCGTTCGGCTGGGATTCAAGGCTTCGAATAATGAAGCTGAATACGAGGCCCTCATCTCAGGACTTCGGTTAGCGAGGCGACTGGAGTTACCGATTTAATCGTGCATTGTGATTCTATGCTAGTAGTCAATCAAGTTAACGGAGAGTTTGAGACAAGGGACCCTAGGATGAAGGCCTACCATCACCAGGCGACGACTGTAATTCGAAGGTTCGGCCGGATTGAAATCAAACAAGTGTCCCGAGACAAGAACACACATGCCGACGCCCTGGCTTGTCTAGCCTCGGCGGTGGACTCCTCCCAGTCGCGCAGGATCACCATTGAATACCTTCCCGCATCCTGCATAGACCATGCTCCCGAGGCAATGGTCATCCAGGACGCACACAAGCCGCCCAGTTGGATTGATCCCTTTCTCAGGTTCCTAACAACAGGAGATCTCCCGGAGTGTTCAAAGGAAGCAAGGAAGATAAAACTCAAAGCTCCAAGATTTTGGGTCTCTCCGGATCAGAAACTGTATCGGAGGTCTTTCTCAGGGCCTTACTTGCTATGCGTCCAAGAAGACCAAGTACAAGACCTTCTCTATGAGGTACATGAAGGAATATGCGGGGGGCACTCTCTGGGGGCGATCAATGGCACACCGCATCATGTCTCAGGGATATTGGTGGCCGCAAATGCAAAGGGATGCGCGCGCATACGTCCAAAAATGCGACCAGTGTCAGAAGTTCTCCCCTGCAATCAGGCAACCCGCGGGGGACTTACACCCCCTGACCAGCCCTTGGCCATTCGCCCAGTGGGGGCTCGATTTAGTTGGACCCCTGCCTAAGGCTCCGGGAAATAGGAAGTTCCTCATTGTGGCCACAGATTATTTCACCAAGTGGGTAGAGGCGGAGCCGTTGACTCATATCCGCGACATAGATGCCAAAAAGTTCGTCTGGGAGAACATAATCATCAGGTTTGGGATTCCCCGGGCACTGGTGTCGGATAACGGGACTCAATTCACCGGCGGGCGTTTCAAGTCTTTCTGTGAGCAACTCGGGATCCGTAATTTCTACTCCACCCCTGCCTATCCTCAAGCCAACGGGCAGGCAGAGGCCTCCAACAAGACAATTATCAATGGGATCAAGAAGAGGTTGGAGAAAGCCAAGGAAAAATGGGCGGAAGAACTATTAAACATTTTGTGGGTGTACAGGACCACCCCTCGGTCCTCGACAGGGGAAACCCCATACTCCCTGGCATACGGAATGGAGGCAATCATACCCCTCGAAGTAGGGCTCCCGACCATAAGGACCCAAGCTTTCGACGAAGGGGGAATGACCGTCAACTGGGATTGGATTTGGATCTAGTGGAAGAAAGAAGGGAGGCAGCCGCCTTGAGGATAACTAAGTATCAGGAGAAGATTTCCCAACTATACAACAGAAGGGTCAAGGCGCGAGAATTCCGAATAGGCGATCTGGTCCTCAGAAGGGTAACGGCTAATACCCGTGATCCAACAGAGGGAAAAATGGGACCTAACTGGGAAGGGCCTTACAAAGTGATATCAATCGGGGGCGCCGGGTCGTACAGATTAGAAGGCATGGATGAAAAACTTGTAATGCGACCATGGAATGTTATGAATCTAAAGAAATATTACTTTTGAAGTATTCTCTCCCTCAAGTGCTTGCCAACGACAAAGATAAAGGGCAAGGCCCTGGGGACAGAGTTCAAGGGCTCCTGTCCCCGAAGCATATACAGGAGCAAGCCTCCTGGAAGGGCAAGGCCCTGGGGACAGAGTTCAAGGGCTCCTGTCCCCGAAGCAAATACAGGAGCAAGCCTCCTGGAAGGGCAAGGCCCTGGGGACAGAGTTCAAGGGCTCCTGTCCCCGAAGCATATACAGGAGCAAGCCTCCTGGAAGGGCAAGGCCCTCGGGACAGAGTTCAAGGGCTCCTGTCCCCGAAACATATACAGGAGCAAGCCTCCTGGAAGGGCAAGGCCCTGGGGACAGAGTTCAAGGACTCCTGTCCCCGAAGCAAACACAAGAGCGTGCCTCTTGAATGGGCGAGCAGCCCCGAAAACAGTTCCAAAAAAAAAAAAAAAAAAACAAAACACTACTGTACGCAAAAAAGGAAAAAGTACTCATGATTTATTTCAAGAAGAGGGGCTTTGCGTCCCCAAAGGCTACAAAAGAAAAAAGAGTACAATCAAAAAGAAAAAAGGGCTTTCATCTGGCCCCGGGCATCTCCACAACATCAGCCGAGGGCGAGTCAGCATAAAAAGGTTGAGAAGCTTCTGGAGCAGGCAGAAAGAGAGGTACTTCGGCACAGAGAGACCTTGAGCAACATGAGGATCAGGGGCATGGTCCGGCGGGGCCTCTTCGGACAAGTCCACTATCACTGCCTCGGGCGGATCCGCCGAGACTTGCACCGGCGTTGGGATCTCATCCTCGGCAGCAATCTCTGCTTCGGCCCGTTCCATCTCTGCCGAGGGCACGTACTTGTGCATCTGGAAGAGCGGGGAGTCTGACGGGATTCCAGCAGACTGGAGCGCCTCGTCCCACCCTTTCTTGAAGAACTCCTTGCTGTTTTCCTCAAGAGCAGGGAGCACGTCATCGGCGAACTCTTCCCGGAGTTGCTCCTCCGACTTCCTGTTCAGTGCCTCGGCTCTGATCCTGTCCAGCTCCTGGGTGAGAGCCAGACAGCTTTCCTCTGAGCCAACCGCCCTCTCCTCCGCGGCAGAAAGCCGCCGCGTCTGCTCGGTGATCCTCCCCTCAGCATCGGCAAGGGCAGCACTTAGCTTTTCAGCGCCAACCTTAGCCGACTCGGCATCCTTGAGGAGTTGTTCAATTTGAGCAGCCTGCCCCGCCAGGGTAGAATCCCTGGCAGCTACGTCCTCCATAGCTCGGGCGAGGGCCCCCTCCGCCTCTTCCTTCTGCTCTCGGGCCCGCTGGAGGTCCATCCTAGACCCATGGTACCGCGCAGCTATTATGGAGATCTGTTGGGTAGCCTGCAAAGGAGGGAAAAAGGCGTGTCACAAAAATGGAAAGCGAGAGAGAAGAAACCAAAGCAAAAATGAACTTACCACCAGGGAATTCTGGATGATAGAGCGGAACAACACGTTCGTTGATCGCCCCCTGTGAGCCGCCATGTCAGCCTCGAAATGCAGTGTCTCACTCACTGCATTGGCGACATGAGGATCCAGCAAAATGGAATCATCGACCCTGATCACTCGGTTCATGTGATCGGTGGCTCGGGGATTCCACTCCGCGGCTTCCACTGTCGGCGGAGGGGAAGGGGGAGTCTGCTGCTGCCGTTGTTGCTGTTGTCGTTGTTGTTGTTGTTGCTGTTGTTGCGGAGGAGCAGGGGGTAACCCACGGCCTCTCCCGCTTTGCTGCTGAGCGGAAGATGCCCTGGATCCTCTGCCGAGGCCATCGTGCCTATGTTTGACCCTTCTCTCCTCCTCTACCTGAGGATCCCGGTCACGCACTTGACCCCGACTGAGAACTCTTGAGGATGGGGTGGAACTGGTCCCTGCAGATGGGGCGCCGCCGGTCGATCCTCGACCCCTCCCGGCAGCAAGAGCTTGCCTCTGCCTCAGGAACCCCAGGTCAATACGAGGCGTGCTGGACATCGCGACCTCGAGGGCGTCCTCGGAGTCTAGAGATTGTAGAACTTGGAAGTCTGGCCACAAGTCTCCTCCCGAAGTCCCCACCTCGGCGTCCGAAGGAACAACGTCCTCTCTGACCCCGAGCTCTTCAACTACTCCCTCTACCTCTGCCTCCGAAGCCCGATCAGGGTCTTCCTCCAAGTTTTCCTCGACCTCCTGCCTCGCCGCCTGATCGAAGAGTTCAGACCACCGCGAAGGCTCAAAAGGCTGAGGAAGCTGTGAAAATTTCTTATACCCGGGGGTGTAATTCAGCAGGATGTGGGCAGCCCGGCCGAACCCGTTGTCACCAGTAAATCTCCAAACCGTGACTAGGTCGGCAAAGTTCACCAGCGACCGAGGGGGAGGAGCTGTTTCCCGAGCAGGGATATCTGCACAAACAAAAAAGTAGTCATGAACATGAAAAATCTGGAGAACAAAATAATAAACCCGAAGGAACCGACGTACTTGTCGTTCTCCATTCCAGAGGGCATAACAAGCCGTTATACTCGGGACCAACACCTCTCTGCCAAGATCCCTTGAAAATAAGAATATCGTCCTTGTACCCCTTGTCCGAGTCGGGAAGATGAGTTACAAGGTACATGGAGGGGTCCCTGGCTTTGAGGTAGAAGTGTTGGTGAGGCATGACTCTCAAGAGGGAATAACAAAAAAGGAGATCGTTGAGCCCAATATTTACCCCGAGACGCCTATTGAGCTCTAAGACCCCCATAATTATTCTGAAGACATTAAGGCAACATGCCCGGGGAAGAGGCGGAAGTGAGAGAGGAACTGAAGAAGTAAAGGGGGTAAAGAAAACCTAATTCCTCCCTCTATTATGGCCTTGGTATAAAAGGGCATAGCATCCTCGGCCCCGAGGGTAGGAGAGTGCACCACCGGGTCATAATCCTCTATGTCTACGCACGGGGGAATGTCGTACTTGACCTTAAACCTATTAATCTGCTCACCACCCTTTACTTTATACTTCCCCGACCCCGAAGAACCAGCCTGAGGATTCTCGGGAGCAGGGCGACGACGAGGCATCTCTAAGAAAGTGAGAAAGTGGAGGGTGTTTTTCCTTAAAAATTCCTGAGGAAGCTTCCCGAGGATTAGTCGCTATGTATCAACCGGAGACACCTCCAGTCATCGGAAAACAAAAAGGGATAGGAGGAAGAAAAGAGGAAAGATACTAGAACTCACCCGAATGTCAAACGGAGTTTTTTCTGGAAAACTTTAGGCGACTCCTTCCAAAAGTTCAGAAGCAACGATGGTCTGCTGGCCTTAAGACTTTAAGGAAGAATGGGCAGTTGACGATGGAAGAGGAAAGAGATCTCCGGCGAAGATTCAAGAAAAGGCTCTCTTGAGGAAGTTCGGAATGGCGAAACAAGAAAATGGAAGAGGAACCCCATTTATATAGTGGCAATTTCATCATTGGGCGCGAAAAACGAAACGACGCATTTAATGCACACGACATCCCAAGCCAGGAAAAGCGGCTCGAGGCAATGATGAAGCATTTGTGGTTGTTGGGAAACCCTTCGTCTCCTTACGACGCGTGCCCTCGGTGTCAGAAGATCGAAGGCTGGGGGCAGTTGATGAGACTTTTCTGAAATACTCCATGATGAAGACACGTGTCCTCGGTATTTACCAAAACACTGTTGCTAAGATCAAGCACCATCGGCGCACAACGTCCTCGCCCCCGAGGTACTCGTCATATAGGATCATGGCATTCAGTACGTTTTACAACCAACACGTAGTCTCGGTCTGATATGGTACCTCGGTCGGTATCCCTCCCTCGGTTCCGAGATGAGCCTTTCCTCGGTGCCGAGGTGTACCCCGTCCTGGACGCCCCCTCTACTCTAGGATAAGCTAGTGACGTACAGGTCATTAGCCTAAGCTAGTCTAGGCTATTCATCATGACCTCGTCTTACACAATTAGTGTCAGAACGTACTGGAATGCAGGGGCCACAGCCAATGGGGGGTGAACGCATGGCATACGATATAACATCAAAAACAGAAAAGTCGCATGTCGTTGCTGACACGCGACTTGAGAACACAAACGATTAATTGCACCACTCCCTTGACGAGACTGCATTCAATGCGGTAAGGCTCAGAAATGAAAGGCAATAAATGCTCCTAATACAGAGCATTTATTGCATCCTCCCCGAGAGGAGTATATTGTACCGTCGGCATCCCGATGACGCAGCATTAATTGCTCGGGACCCCGAGCAGTTAAGAAGAGAAGACATTTCTCATCAAAATCAGTGCGCACACTGCCTGTACCTAATGATCACCTACTGACTACACTAACAGCAATCATGAGCTTTTGAGGTATAAATACTCCTTGCAAAAGGCAAGACGGGTATGCAACAAAAAACTCTTTACTACAATACACACTCAGTGTTTTCTCCTTCCTCTCTCTCTCTCAAAGACTGACTAAATCGTCGAAAGGGATACGCCGAAAAACACTCCGGCGCCCTTCTAACTTGTTCTTCTTTGTTCTAGAAACCTCTTTCAGCATTACTGGATCGTTCTTCCGCTCTCCCAAGGTCTCCCGTTGCCGTTCCAGGTTACCACCGGACCTCGCAAGCTGTTCCAAGCAGCGTGGTTAGTCACTCAACTGACTCACTCGAGTTCACCAAGGGAGAGATCTGTTCTCATTTTTTATATTGTACAGAATCTTACACGCACAACAGCCATCTACAAAGGTACCGTACCTGTGGATGCACATTTCAGATTGTAGGCGACAGATTGATAATGCCTTTCGGGTTAGGTAGATTCTCCATTCCCGCGTGCCAAAAGTTCAGAATGGGAGCTTGAGATGAAACAGAATATATGCAAGTCAGGACAGACCCTGTTGGACAATAAAGTATCAAAGAATACCTGTTGTAAATAGCTTTAATCACAGATGTGCTACCCAAAAAAAAACAGAATTGAAGAATTGAACGAACCAGCAATAGAGAGATCACCACCCACCATAAATTGGAGTTCACTGCTATCATACGCATTCAACAACTTTTGATATCCAAATCTTATTCAAAAGCTTTATTCTGCTTTCTTCCCACACGCATAGAAAGTGGCTACTCCCTTGGCCAAACACCCAAGTCCAGACAAAAGCTACACAAACTATAGCATAATGGTTCTACTAGGAATTTCGACTTCAAACTCACAATAAAACCAATAATCCAGCCAACGGCATTGGAAAAAAAATCGATATATCACAATCAACTGTACAGATAATATACACAGAAGCATTTCAAATTTCCCTCTTCCATGTTTTCATTTTGGGAGTCATTTTCGTCTTCCGTTTCTGTTCTGTTTTTGGTACACAGAAAACCCAAAGGGCACCACATACAACACACTGGACTCATCACTTCTGTGACAAGGGTCTCCTTGTGAGTGCAGTCTTCAAGTGGAAGTATTGTCAATTATACCTCTCTCTGGCCTTTTAGCTCATAAGAACAAGTACATAGTATGCAGTTTAATATCAAAAGTATATCCTTGGATAGCTAAACTTCGGAGTTTTTGGAGGGAAGCAGGTAGCTGTCACGATGGATCATCATTCCCTATTCTCTGGCTCATTCTTATTTTACAGAAAAATTATGGAGAACTATTTTGTCATACCTCTCTTTGCCTTCTAAAAATAATTGAATATTTGTGGGTTATGTACCGACTTTCAAGCTATATACCAGTGTGCAGAAACTTGTTGCAGGAATTTTATTTCCAAGCTCCTTCAGACTCAAAAAGTATGACCACCTCTATATGCAACTCGGTGAAGTTGATCATATCCTGCAAGTACTCCAGCCCCTGCCACACCAAGAAGTATGTTTGCAGTAACTCCTCGAAACAGTGCGCTAAAACCTTCAAGGCAAATTATTTCACAGAATGCATGCCTGGCATTATGATACTTCAACGGTTGTCCAGAGGTTAGCATCATTCTACGTCGCAATGTGTCAAAGGGATAGGCGCAGACCCCAGAAACTGTTGTCACACTCCAACCCAAGAAGAAACTAGCAAAGAAACTGTCCTGCGAATATGAAATTTTGATTAACACTCCACCATGGAGCACAAGAGATTGGCAAAGAAATTAGATCTTTAACTGTATGCAAACAACAAACAGCTCCTCACTTGGCAAAAACAAGAGTAATTTGAAGTATGAGATATCTTTAAAAACTAAAAACTAAAAACCACCCTACACACAAGCTTCAGTAGATTTAGGCTTGTAGCTGATCCTCAAAAAATAAGTGTCAAGTCAAAGAAGAAGAAATTCTAACAAAAGGGTTGGAGGTAAAACTGCTCACCTGAAAACGACCAACTAAAACAAAAGGTTTCATGGTGTCATAGATCCCAAAGTACATGCCTCGGTAAAGAGTAATTCCCATGATCGAAACCCCAAATCCCCGATACAGGCCTACGATTCCATCACTTGAATAGGTCCTACGATATACATCCAGTAGGCCATTAAATTGCCGTTTACCACTAATTGGGCACTCCCTTGCATCGGTGCCAAGGCGGGTCCGTGCATAATCTAAGTGATACAAAAACAATGAAGTGGTTGCTCCAGCAGCACTCCCTGAAGCAACATTTCCAGCAAACCACTTTATATAGCCATCTCGCTCTTTTGAACATCCAAATAGGCTCTTGAAGTACCCTTTGAATGCAAAGTTGAAAGCCTGTGAAGAATCCATAAAATTTTTATTCAGTACTAACATCTGGCAGCAGCATCAAGACAAACACTTCGGAAAATATAAACATAAAATTGAGGTACAGCATCACCTTTATCATTAATTTACAAGTATCTTTGTGTAGGCAGTATAATTTATATTAGTTGATGCCAAACCTGAATTTTTTAAAGGAATATTTATAGCAGAAAAAAGACAGGAAAAAGAGAACTATGCACTGATGTTGTGCATAACTCCCTAGACACCAAAAAGGCCCCCATCTGCTGGCCGTTGGCTGTGGTGCACCAGAGCTCAATTTCAAATGACATTTTTTCTCATATTTCCTGCTCGAAAGATTTTGTTGCCAACCTGGGATATCCACCCTTCCTTCCCCCTCATTCGGGACACAGGCAATGTAACAACACAATTCTAGGTTTTTCTCTATTATTCAATACAAAAAGCACATTCACTTTAAATATAATAGCTATCAAGTATCAGTTTTGGTGGTCAAAAATTTTTAAACATCCAAGTCAGAAAAGTAAAAGATTTCCTAAGTGTAGGAAGAACTGCAATTAAAATACTAAGAGAAGCAGAAATCAAATTTAAGGTACGTGAAAGTATCCAATGCATATTAACTACAGGGAAATTGCGAAAAAATTATTCTGTACAGTTAGGTGCAACATAAAAAAGCAATTTACAAACTTAATAGGTTGACAGCCTGGTCCCTCTAAAGAATCATTGACCACAAGGAATGGGGGGTCATATTCAAGGGATAAATGTGGTACAATCCTGTTATCATTCTTAGATCCACTGTTGTCTACAGAAAAATTAAAATACTCTTGTGTTTCCCCTGCCAGGAATGTCATTGTTCCTGCCATCCTTTTTTGTCAGCTAGATTAAGTGTCTGCTAAAATTAACATCAAAGAGAAAACTGTTTCACATCTATATCCCTCATTCCTACCTGTTTTGGGAGCTTTTTTTGAACTCTTTAGCCCCTTTTTTCTTTCACAACTGTATCCCTTTAACCATATAAATAATGTTATAGCTTAAAAAGGCACCAGATTTCCCCAAAAAATAAAAAATTGATACATCCGATCTTGAGGACAGATTATAGAAATCTGTTGTGTCCTTTCCTTTATTTTACTTATTTTTGTTCCGAGCATGTGATATATAGACTTTTAAGGAGGTCTATGTTCAAGCTTAACCTACGTGAATAAAACAAGGGCAAATTATGAATTACCCCTTGTGCTTTGACCTCATAACACAAATTAACGGAAGGTGCAGAAATGACTCATTTACTCTCATCCAAAGCCCTCCTTATTCCTGAATTGGATGAAACAATCCCTTATTCCTTGATTGAAATTTACACCAAAATCAACCAACTCATCTTCAACCTCTCTTCACTCAGCACAACACACACAAATTGATGATAAACGCAGCACAGCAATCGTGAATAATCAGTCTAAGAATTAGTTAAACTGAAACATCAAACATTATAACCAGTGCTAGAAAGTTGATCACTATACAAAATAATCAAAATTTGTTGTGATAGTGGCATTGAACAAGACCGCCATAAGCATCACCTGGTGAATTTTCTCTGGTCTCTCACTCTCTCTCTCTGCATATATCCACAACTTCCGAACTAAAAAACTCACTTACCATTTCAAGAATTCCATCACCACCATTGCTTGCATGCCGGCAAAGATGCTGACAGCGACACCCACCAGCTTTGGGTCCAAAATTTGATAGAAAGGGGAGGTACGGAGGGAGGGAGATACAATGTGTCTACAGTGTGTGTATGTGTGCTTCTTTTGTGTGAATGTGTTTGTGTGTGTGTTTTTATGTGAGTTCTACCACAAGAAATCTGGTTAGGGACATCAGAATTGTGGGCAATGGAGGACAAGGAAGCGTATCATTGGGAGAGAGGTGGTGTGTGGTGTGTGTTAGTAGTATGCCCTCAAATCAATCACATATATGATATTATGGTTGTAGTGACAACATTCAATACTTAATTAAATACAAGAACAAGTTTATTTATCATGTTATTAATTTATTTCATTTTAACATGCAGGATAAAATCCATAAAATATAAACTAAGAAAATAGTTTCTCAAAACGTTGAGAAGAAGAAATAGATACTCCTAGTACTTAACTCTTAATGGTTTTTAGTCACAGAATTACTATGTGGACACTATATAATCCGAACAGACTAGCATGTAGTAAGTTTGGCAAGTGTATGGGTACTTGTTAAAGACCAAGTACACTGAACATAACCATTGACTAACATGGAATATTTCATATGGAGTTTTACATAACTATCAATATCCCAAGTTACCGTTATGCAACTTATTCTTAGATCTGAAATACTACAGTTATCTTGTGTATGGATTTCTATGTTTTAACTCTACTATATATTCATACTAGTTATAATCCGTGTCTGGCATGAACATCAAATTCGAGGCTCAAAAAAATAGATCTCACTACATTAAATAATAAATTTTATTTTCTTTATTTATTTGATTACATTATTCAAAATTTATTTTTACCCATTATTTTATTATAAATATGGACAAAAATTTTTCAAAATTCGTAATTCAATAAAAAAAATTTTAACATGTGTATACTGTTGTATATACATAATGTCTAAAATAAAAATTATGTTAAACAATAAATTAATTATATATAAAATGATTGAACATGTGATAAAAATTTGTGATGTAATAGTTTTGGGAAGGAAAAATATATAGGGGATAAAATTTAACTTCTTACATGTTTTATTATATAGTTTTAACCATATAACTTGAATATGTATCATTGGGCATAGCTAGACATGCAAAGGAGACTTGTGAGCATACAATATAAAATTGATCATCCTTAATGAAAAGGGAAAATGTCTTCGGTAATCTTCTAGGATGACTCAATGAACCCTTAGCCAAAGTAGAATGACAACTAAAAAAACAGTTCTAATAAAAACGAACACATAAGATTGAGATAGGAGTTTGATAGTAGTTTCATACCATAATAATTCAATTAGGACACTGTGTGATAGAATGACTGAATTGCATGACAATTGTACACTGAATGAGTTCTTTACCTGCTTCATGTTATCTAGAGGTGTAATTATGATGTGATGCTAGGTGTCATTTACAATTAGTAGAAGCTAGAAGAACAAAATTAATGTAATATTGATTTTGATCTTTATAATGGGAGAATTAGATCACTAGAAGCTAGTATCAAATACCTATACCCGAATATGTTTGATACTATAGGGTCACACACAAAATAATTGTTTAAGAGCAAAAACCAATTCAGAGTTAATTAGGGCGAAAAACCTAATTAAGAGTTAATTAGAGGCTCTATAAAAACCTTCCTACAAGAAGTGGGTGGGAATAACTACTCTTGCTGACATAAGAAACTTAACCCCTTATTCTCTTTGTTTGGTTCGGATTGTAACTTTCCTATCATTAAATCAAAGTTGAAGTACATTTACTATGAGTCATAGTAGGGGATAGAGAACTTAGCGGTTATAAATCATAGTGCTCAAGACTTAAATCAAGTCTCTTTCACCTTAACATGCTTGGATGGTATTAATCTTGATGAAAATTCATAAAACCAAGTACACGCTTAACTAATCACCTTAATTGATTAAGAGTCTTACTAGCATAAATGATTAATGACCTTGCATGACCTGAAGTCTTAGTGATAGGTTAATACATAACTAAAGGATAGTAAAGCTCCAAATCCCTTAAAAGATGTCAAAAAGCCAAATGTGATAAAAGAGTCCAATGTAACCAAATATAAAAATGTGAGACATAAAAAGGACATATCTAGTGTCAACAATATCTGAATTGTTGAGTCTTATATGCTTATTATAAATGCTCACCCGCAAAGCTCAATCATGCTTATTGAGGCATAATTTGTGAGGTATGGAATTTTACAATCATGCTTATTGAGGTCATTAAGAGTAGAAAGGGATTGAAAAAAGGGGGTGTGCCCAAAAATATGAGAAAATAAAAATATATATAGGCCACTCATTAAGCGATTTGGTATTCACTTAGACGATGCATTAGAAATTCACATCAGAATTTGTTAATAATTTGATCTAAAGAGATTTTTAATTGTGTCGGAGTTTGATTTCACACACCTCATACATGACTTGATCACAGATAGACAATTTGAATATGTGCAAGTGAAACTATACTAAGTAAAAAGAAATTGTTCTAATAATGCATGAAAATTGAGTTCTAAATTCATTCATATGCCTTAAAGTAATGTGTGTAGCTGATGTAGTAAAGATGAATTTGTTATTTGATGAATAAGTGTGATTTTCATGGGGGAAGGGCAGAGAGCACCACTCCCTTGCTATACCATTTGTGTCCAATATCCTTTGGTCACTTCACTACTGATTTTAATGACAGCTTCATCATCTTCAAATGCAATTTAATTTGAATTTAAAAATTACATTGTATATAGATCCTAATGTCACCCATTCATGTGCATTTTTGAAACTGGCCGCAGTGGATGATAGCTTAAGGGACTGCTTAAGCAACCTCCACACCGCTCAAGCAACTTGTGCAAAATGCGGAGTGAACTCAAGTACGTATTTTCGAGGAAAGAAGTCCCTTCTAAGACCCACATAATCGAGATTTGTATAAGAGGCAATATTTTTCTAGACCTGTAATATGATGGAACGCAAAGTGAACTTTGTTGGGGTAAGGAATATCTCTATTCCTTTAAATTGAGTCGAAAAGGTGGTCTCAACTCTTTGTAGAAAAAAAACTCTTCGTGTCCACAAAGCTGACAAATGAAATATTGTTAGGGAATTCTATGCACCTATTCGGAATACAACTGTTGATAGTGAGCACATCACTACATATGTATGTGGTGCTTAATTTGAAATCTCTGTTGACTCGATTGCCAATAACAACAACAATAAATCTCTTCAGATGATTGCAGAGATAAGGTTACTATTAGCCCAATATGGCTAGGAATACAAAAGCTTGAGAAGAAGCTTGTCTAAAATGCACATAGATGCCCAATAGAGCAGAATGTGCATTTATCGATGTAATGAATCGAAGACTAAGATGATTGTCCGTGGTGTAACAAGCACAGTCCAAATAACCCTCGAATACAACATGTTATAAATGCATGTGGATCGCTGAGAGCCATGCATACAATGAATGTTATTGATGTTATTCCTTCTTACCATCTTTGACTGGGATGACCCTGGATCCATTAGGTTAGGGGAACATCCAAGCGATGGCCTTCAGATCTCATAGAGTTGCATGATGCTATACTTCTTCCTATTTTGTTGTTCCTTCTAAGTCAGGGTTGCCTAAGCTTTTCGAGGTCGCATTCTAGTTATAGGGTACTCCACATCCTGATGGTTAGAACCATTTAAAGTTCAACTAAAAGGATTTGACGAGGAATTACCGGATTTTGAATTTAATTACAAATTAGAACATCGATCCAAAGAATCATGTATCTACCTTTCCTGTACCGGGAGCTTTCCAATTACATGCTCTGGGGATTGGTTTGTATATTGGTTTGTCATCGTTGATATTTAGGGTCTTTACTATAGCTTATGATGAGGATAGAGTGAAGATGGTCTGCCTTTAGGTGCATTGATCACACGTATATATTTGAGCAAGAGAGTTGTTGTGTTAGATACAAATCAGAAGAAGCCACCATAGAAACCTCTAGGGAAGGAGTCAATGAAGCAGAGTGAGATTCATGCTAGTTATTTATTTGACTCCATGGTGGTTGAGGCAGAGGGAGAGGACATGAGCCAGTGATATCTATTCCTTCCACAGAGGCCAAACCATCTATACATAGAGACCTTGCTTGCTGGGTTTTCAAAGTGTGGACCCCACCCATATTTTTAATAAAGCCAACCTTGTCTCCTTTTGTAAACTTGACCCACCGCTTAAAGGAATAAGACCTCAATCCCCATATATATTCCAAACTAGACCCAATCTAAGGCCAACAAACCAACCCATCTATGATGTACGGATATTTAGATCGGGGTGACGCCAGCATATCTAATACGTATCCGATACTCGTCAAATACTTATAGATACATATCGAATACTTTTCTAAACAAAAGTTATTTTTGTGATTTTTTTGTTCATATTTTGTTTAAGTTAAATGGAAACTGATTTTACTGTTTTAATAATAATGCTTGGAAATGTTTTTGTATTAATCGGTGAAATTTTTTTCGATCATACTACTGGCTCCACCCCAACATAGAAAAAACATCTTAAAAATGTTTATTTGACTCGTTAACAAAACTTACATTAAAATTGCTAAAGAAAATCTACATCCAACAAAATAATAATTACTATCACTATAATCCATATAATCACCAATTTAGGCTTGAAGGCACATACAAATTCTCTCATCAAAACTTCAATTTCAATAAATAAATAAGGTAGAAAGATAGTATGTCTAACTAACCATTAAACATCTACATTTTCACCTAGCAAAAAGTATAAAATTGAAATGATGTCAAAATTACAAAAGCAAATAAGAAAGAGGGAGGGGGGAGTTTACCTGGGTTGGGAAATATCGTATGACATTGGCCTGGTTACCCCTCCAAAAGGAAAATAGACCCTCCTCTCTCAAAACCCTTCTAAAGCAATCACCAACCCCGGTATAAGGCCTCATTAGATGCCCTCTCTTCAACAACTCTCCCTGATTCTGCAACAAAAGCTTCACTCTCTCAATCGGCGCAGCTGCACTCTTCGATATTATTGCTGTTGCCCCTGCCATCACAAAATCTACAGAAAACCTTTCTGATTGTCGAGTCATCTCTAGTCTCTCTCCCAGTCTCTCTATAGCCCTACAGATTTAACATCAAACACATTAACAAGGACATCCAAAAACTGTAGCCATCACCTACTGTTCGTCTGTCAGTATCAATTGTCTAAGCAAAAGCAATGACGCATAAAAAGACAAAATTTCCATAAGACATAACAATGGAAGTTTCAATGTACATCTATTAATACTGAAGAGAAAATATGCATCTAGTCTGCCTCCCTATTGTTCTAAATTGCAAGATACTTGCACTTTCTTTTAACTAAACTATCAATGAGAGACCTTGAGTAACTAGCGCAGGTGTAGACATTAGAAATTGGACAAGTCAACTCGACTAATATACAAGCTTAAGCAATTTGAGAATAGGCCTAAAATCTATATCAATTTCTTAACACCCCCTCGCCAGTGACCCTTGCACACACAGGGATATATACAACCAAGTGCGTCAATGTACATACACAAACAAAAAAGTTAGTGCATCGCCATGCACAAACACGGTGGGGGAACCATAGGTTGACAAGGAGACTAAAACTTATGATCTCAAGGAACCAAAGCTCTATTATCAGGTCAGATATACAACCAAATGCATCAATGTACACGAATAAACAAAAAAAGTTGGTGCATCTCCAATGCACAAGCAAGTGGGGGAACCATAGGTTAACAATGGGACTAAAATTTATGATACCAAGGAACCAAAGCTTTGATATCAGGTCATACCCTCAATTACTCGATGTTTGCACTTATCGATCCACAATGTAGATCATGCTTACAACATACCGAAAACTAATTTCTCACTATTGTCAGTCAGTGCAACGTTGAAGGAAGGGAGAATACGCTTCATAGGGTAAGGGTGTTAGATTGGGGCCTCAGTGGAATTAACAAAATTCTAAATTAACAAAGCAAAAAATCTTATATGGCATTTATTGATTTGATTTAGCAAAGACAAGCATTACCCAATCAAAGATGTGCTAGAGTGGCGACAAGTAAATCTTCAACAATGACAAGATTATAACAAGAATTTTGATAGAGTCAAAACCGTTTGGCATTGTGCTTAAAGTAATTAGTGTCAATAATGGAATTAATCATGGACAATGTTGCTGGCCAACGACCTAGTTCCATTTGACAAAACTCTGGGTAGAAATGACTCTTAGTTTCTAACTTGAAACTCAAGAAAGGATATCTAGAATAAGACTTTAAAGGTTCATTCATCTACAGAACAAACATTGACAAATAAAAAGGTGTTTGTGAAAATTGATATAGCATAGGGAGACCTACAATACAAGTGATCATTCCACTGTATTAAATGAAGTATTCATAAAAAAATTTGAGAGTGCAGGAAACTTTATTAATAGAATTAAAGAAATATTGATGAAAACAGCCAAGTGTTGTCCTAAAATCCTACCAAGTTAAAAGGCAAACTTTTAAAGAAGGTTCTACATCCAGCTATTGGTCACAATACAAACCTTGGGAAGTTATGAAACCAGTAAAAAGAAGAGAAAAAGACACACATGGCTTAGATGATGTTGAGATAGATGAATGCCAATAGAAGAGAAGAAAGGATCTCACTGGAAGAAAATGAGATGATGGTTTTTTTTTGAACGGTCATGAGATGAGATTCTGAGCATTAGAAGGAAGAAAAAAACATGGCCTAGGAACCTTAAGGCACCATCTTTGAAGCATTTCCTTGAGTTAAAGAAGGTAATTTTTGTAGCTAAGTGTTTAACACTTTCTATCATGAGGAATTGTACGGCCAGTTTCAATCTACCTACCTTGTTTATGGCGGAGTCCTTACTTCTGTTAACAAGCCAAAGAAGGACACCCTCACCCATCAGTCTTTTCTATCCTCCTCCTTCTCCTTTCATCAAATCTTTTTATTTTGTTGCATTTTTAAACACTTAGGAAAGAGTAGAATAAGCAAGATACACCAAGAAGGAAAAGAACATAACAATTCGAGAAGAAACTGAAATTGCTATTCATATGGTAGAAGTCAGCATTTATACAGACAACTTGTCTACCAGTGATCAAAAACCAAGTTTTGGGAAGAGATGATCTTCCTCTGCTCTGAAGGTTCCTTTTCATGGCTTAAAATAGGTCCATATTAGTCTATATCTCATAAATTGGAACAAGGGATACATTAATTTTTTGTTGCATCAGTCAACCAGCCAGGGAAATACATTTTCATTTATTAATGTGATACAAATTAAATTTAGCAAGTCCATTAATCAACATTGTAGTTGAAAGCAAGTGAAGTCCAACTTAGCTATGCAATCTTTTCTAATAGAGGGGAAAAAATATTAGGGCTAAAACCATCACAACAAAGATATATTGACCAAGGTTACCAGAAAACGCTCATTGCCCTACGACCCGCGATCTCAATTGCACTAACCCAAACGGGGGTCGTTCATGACCTAGATTGCCTATCACAACCCCCCAAATTTCAATCTATTCCAAAATCAAAAACCAGACTCCAAATGAAAACCCTAACCCCAATAAAACACCAAATCGCATAGAGCATGTTACAAAAAGGGGAAAGAAAAAGCCACGCATCTCATCAATCAATACCATATCCTTCGAATCCATACATCGAAGTCGAACAGAGGTCATCACTCTCCCTTGATTGGTTGAAAGTTGCAACTAGTTCGTCTGAGTCAGTTGCTGCTATTAGAAGGACTTGTATAAGACTCTTCGTGTTCGTCTCTTCTAAGGCTCTCTCTTTCTCTCTCACAATTGGTTAATTGGTGGTGTTAAAAAAAAAAGCAAAATACAATTGGTTCATTGGCAACCTTTTCTTAATTAAAAGGGTGTGCACTATTTTTGGCCGTTGGCTTAGTATTATTTTCTTCCGACATTTCAACATGTTCAACTTCATATTCGTCAGTGGAATATGAAACAACTACAAGTGGATGTGAAGTTGAAACCATAATAATAAACCAACCCGGACATCAACTCAGCAAAGAGACGAGGTTAATGGGTCACTGGTTCAACTATTGAGTCAACTGGATGGACAGGTCATACAATAAAACAATAATAAAAATTAATAATTATCCTAAAAAATTATGATATTCAAAAGTGAAAAACATTAGTACCAATAAAAACAAATCTTATTATCTTATATAACAATCAATTTATGTCTGAACTGCACTCAGCAGGTTCCCTCCCCTTTTCTCTAGCAGTTCTAATTTTCATTTATTTAATTAAGCATCATACAATCAACTATTGCCACCTACACCTTACCAACTACTACATTAGCCCACTATCCCACATTCCATGTTAAACTACCCACTTTATATGATAACCATAATTACATCTAGCTTTATACCAATAATCGTGATTTTTGGTTACCTAGTTCATCCTACGCAATTACATCTAGGTCAGTCCTTTTACCCGACAAACGAAAAATTAGTCATGCTAACAAACTAATCTATATTAGATGGAATACCTACTCTTTACGTCTCCAGGATTTATTCATCATAAAAAAGACCACCAAAAACTCTGGAGAAGAAACCACCATTCGATATAGATGGTCGATTCTTATAGAGTCATGGATGCTCACTTTGTGAGGTTAATTGCATGGTAATGTAAGCCCACTTTCTAGGGTTAACTACACGGTAATGTATTGTCAAATCCATTCAAGGTGAACCCATCTCTCTCAACGTGTTTTTCCTGCACTTCAAGTGAAAATATGCATTAGTTAACCCATCTATCTCTCTCTCTCTCTCTCTCTCTCTCTCTCTCTCTCTCTCTCTATCAGTTACCACTCTTGGAAATGCCAAGATGAAGTTGAAAAAAAAAAAAAGAAAGGCAAAGAAGCATTCAACTACATATGTCAATCATACATTCAAGATAATGGGTTTGTTGCTAAAGTGGTTGGCATGTCATTGTTTTATTTGTAGGCTTGGATTTGTTTTGGTGGGTTATGCTTCAAAGCCTTCAATTCTGCAATGCATTAAGCCTTGAGTCTCATCAGTGTTAACTTCATGAAACAAAATTTTTATTTTTTCACACACGTACCATAAAATTTGGCCAAAGATTCCCCTAAAAATGGGATTACAAAATTTTCAACCTATATACCCAATTTATTTTCATATCCAAAAAGACTACCAAAAGTCTCATTATCATGCTACAGTTATGCCTAATACACTATTTATCAATTAACTCAACCACGTAAAGGCGACCCAATAGTCATTAGAGAAATTATAGATCAGCATATATCAAATCCAAATAATTCCAAATGCATGCATTTAATTAACATCCACATCAGCTCCTACATTGAAAATAATGTAAGGAACAAAAATCAATTTCATTTTTCTCGAACAAAAATCAATTACATAAAACCCCAAGCACACTTCCCACACATACGAGTGTTGCATGAATTGTTTGTGAGCACTGCACTAATGGGTGAGTGCAAGTATATATAAGTGTTGCTATTAAGTGAATTGCAAAGTCAATGTGCACGAGTGTTTTGCCGGTGAATGTTTGTGTACACGCTAATTAAAAAAAAGGAATCAATTAAAAAATCTCAAATGCAATAATTCAAAATGTAAAATGCAACTTCAATACCATATATAAAAACCTAATCTTGCTTTCACAGACGAAAGCCTAAAAACCCATTAAATCAACTTAATATCAAATTTAACAACTAATCAAGCACCAAAGAAATTTCAATTTCAAGCACCAAAGAAACCCATTCGACCAAACCACTAATCATCACCAAATCCGACCAAGTCACACTTTTTTCAAAACAACCACTACCTAGCACCACCTCCGATGATCAAGAATAAATCCAACCTAGCATATTTGAGTAGTTGAACATACTAAGAAGAATGAACTAGTGATAGATGTATACACTTCAATTGAAGAGAAGAGGACCATAAGCCATGCTAGTACAATATTGACCAAGTAAATTTATCACAAATTCACAATCTAGAATTGATTTTTTCCATTGCAATTTTAGTATAATTAAGCCAAACCCAGAAAATGATACGTGAGATCCAGTAGTTCCATCTCATTGATTCAACATTAAATAATCACACTAAATAAATAAAATTAGAAACAAAACTAAGACAAATTAGATGCAGCTAGAAAAGGAGAGTAGGAGTGGCAAATCCCAAACTTTTCTCCTCTATTCTACCAAGAAAAGTAGTAGGCACAAAAGACCAATGCATACACATACCCACACATACAGACAGAACTTTACAATATTTCTCAATATTGCATTAATAAATTTTTACCTTTACCAGCTGAAACAACAAATAAGCATATTAAAATAACCACCTTTAAACCTCCTTCTTCCATTCATAACCTGAAAATATGTATTAAAAAAAAAATCAATGTCGCAGATATGTAGGTTTATAATCTTTAAGAATATTGCATGTGTAAAAACTAAAATCACTATAGGACTAACACATAATTAGAAATTGAGGTGACTAGAATGAGATTGAACACAGAAATTAGTAGATGCAAACCATCAGATAATGCATTTTCTTTGAAGCAAACCATCAAACAAGTGGTGGGTGTTGATTATATGAAGAGGTGGAGGCAGACGAGGAAGCGGGTGTGGTGGTGATGGTGATGGCTGTGGTTTTGGTGGGTCTATGGTAGTTGGTGTGTGTTTGTGCTGTGAGGATGTGGGTGTGTTGACAGAGATGTAAGGGGTTTCGGAGTGTGCTGCGAGAGGTTTCGGAGAAACAGCCGGAGAACGGAGAGGGAAGCTAGAGAGGGGGAGGAAAGATATGGGTGAGAGTATGAGAAAATGGTGTGGATGGGTGAAAATACAGAGGGTTTGGGGTGGTTTGTGCGCAGAGAAGATGAGAGAAAGAATGGGAGGGGAGAAAGAAAACTACCTCAGAGCGACGCCGGTGTTGTGGCAGTGGCCTTGGCCTTCTCTTGGAAATCCGGTAATAACCAAAAGAATATCAGTTGGAAATCATGGGCTTGATTTCACCCATAATAACCGAAAGAATATCGGTTGAAAGGTTTTGGAGAGAGAAACCATCGGCTAATGGATAGGGTTTTAGGAATAGGAGATAGATACCTGACCGTTGGTGGAGCTGGGAAGCATGCCGTCGTTGTCGCCACTGGGAAGCGGTGGTTTGCTTCGACTGAGATTGGGGTGGGAGAACAGAAAGGAGGATGAGAGAGACGGAGGCAGAGGAGCAACGAGAGGGGGAGAGATACGAGGGAGATGGGGCAGAGAGAGGCGTGAGGAAGTTTGGGGTGTTGAGGCCGAGGGGTAAGCGAAGAGAGACAGACACATGAGCTAAGGATTGGGTGTGATTTCAACGTTTGGTCAATTTTAAACCTTTGGGATTGGAATTGGATGTGACATATGTGAGAGGGAAATTTTTGTGGGAGTGATTTTAAATCGTTGGCTCAATTTTCTTAAACAAATTCGAACTGTTTTTATGCTTCCCTAACTATTTTTATAATTTTTGGTTAACAAACAAAATTATGTCGTAATGAATTAAAGATTTTGCTTTAGAATTTTATTCTGATTTGTTTCGATATTCAACCTAAATAAAAAAAAATTAATTTTCACTTCAAAAATTTTTGCTTCAACCTAATATCGATACAAATATTCCATTTTTTGCTTCAGATTTCCTAATCGAAGTAAAAACTTATTTTTTTGCTTCAACCTAAACTTTTTTTCTTGTAGTGTTCATATATATATATATATATATTCTTTAAATTAGATTGTAAACTTGTGTTTTGGCAGGAAGAAAATTAATAAAACTTGGAGGACGATTTCCCGAGTCGAATTATCACAAAATCCCTAGATCCTATCATCTGGTATCAAAACAATTTTGCTCCCAATATCACCATGGGTACAGTGAAGGAACTCAATGAAAGTGTAAATCAAATCGAATCACGATTGGATCAACTTATGGGCAGAGTTCATGAAATAAAAGACGCCATCAACCAAATGGCGATGGCCCCTTGTGCTTAAGAAAAAGGAGGATGAGAGAACTAGTACTTCTAGGAGATAAAAGGTGAACCATAACCTACTTCTAACCCTTAAAGAAATGATGATCTTCTCACCAAACCAACACCTTTTGTGGGTTTAGGCTAGGCACACACCTAGTAACATTGTAGGAAATTCGAACAAAGAGGTAAGGACTAGAAGAAACTTGAAGATGAGTTGGATCAAAATTGTTATGTCTCCATGTTTAAACCTAAGAATATGAGTGAGGCTCTTCAATATGACTATTGACTTATTTATATGCAAGAAGAGCTAAATCAATTCACACGAAGTGATGCTTGAGACTTGGGACTTGGTACTTGGTACCTAAGCCTAAACACATCAATGTAATTGGAACAAAATAGATTTTTAAAAATAAATTCGATGAAAATGGTGTAGTTGATAGGAACAAGGCTACGTTAGTGGCACAAGAGTCCACCTGAATAGAAGTAATATACTTTGATGAGACTTTTGTATCTGTAGCTAGGTTAGGATCTGTGAGATTGCTTTTTTCTGTTGCTTGTCACATGAAATTCAAGTTATCAAATGGATATGAAAAGTGTATTTTTGAATAGTTTCCTTCAATAAGAAGTCTATGTGGAACAATCAAAAGGTATTGAAGACTCGCATCATCCTAAACATATGTTTAAACTTAAAAAAGCACACTATAGTTTAAAACAAGCTCCAGGGGACTTGGGATGATAGAGTTTTTACTTATCTTTTGAAAAGAGAGTTTTCTAGAGATAGTATAGATAAGACATTGTTTGTAAAGAGTGTTAAAGATGAACTTTTAATTGCACAGGTGCATGTTGATGACATTTGTTGTTCTGGAAGGGAGAGAAACTATGTGAATCTTTTCTCACGTTTATACATATGGAGCACACGACACTATCTAAAGGGAGGAGATAAAACCTAATCTACCACAATCACCTATTCTCACTTGAATTTAGCAACGAATAGTGAGAAACCATTTTAATCGCCACAAACTTTAAACTCATGATGATTGACGTTAATTAATTCACTCAAACAATTAATCTCACGGTTATCCCAAAATTCAAATCCAATTGCAACTATAGTTGATTTATATGTCAAGCATTCAAATCATCAAACACTGTGTGTGTGTGTGTGTGCTAACAAATGTAAATGTATAGGTAAAAAAACAAGATGAGCACAAATAATTTGTTGACACTAAAAACCCTCCTCAAAAAAAGATAGCAAGGAACTACTCGATGTTCACCAAAACCTAATTCACTACTCATAAAGTTAATCTATAACTCGAGTCTTATACCTCAACCGATACCATGGTTATATCTCTCCACCAAAAGTCCCTCTTCGATGTCTTATGTAGCTTCACTTGAACTTCCCACTGCACGGTTTGGCTAGACCTTGACCAATCAAGGTCACGCCAACAATTTTCAGTATACACGTACCATTGGTTTGTCAACACCATCTAAATCTTCAACTCATAGTTGTGTAGAATCTCTAATGCTAGCCTTGAGTCTTAGAGACCTAGGGTTGTGGTGTGAGACCCAAACATGCATATCATATCATTTTATAAAATATTATTGGTTAAAGTGTGATTTTATTAATATTAGTGTGGGGTTAAAATTTTGATAATTAAACCCCTAAGAATTTGAGTATGACTTCAATTAAAGTCATACCATTGGTAAAAGTGTTGTGGAAGAATCAAGTGGTTGAAGGAGCAACCTGGGAAGCTGAGGAACTCATGTGAACAAAATATTCTCACTTGTTTCAGAATGGTAAGTCAAATTTTAGGGAAGAAATTCCGAAGGGGTGAAAAATTGTATGATCCGAACACACATGACAAACATATAAATATGTATTGTAAGTATATTCACATGTAATATGCATATGCAAGGTTAGTAACCAATATTTAATTAAGAATAATGATATGAGATCTGAACTCGTACGATGGATATTTTAATATTTAAACAGGACTTATGAATAATGTAGGAGAATTAGTGAGATTAAATTACCATAGGGGGAAATTATTTTGTTTATGTGTGAAAAATTAAATAAGTATGTTAACATGTGATATTATTTTATGTACGTTAGTGCATGTGGAATTATATGGGTGGCAAGCATATGATATCCATTTCATAATTACCAAAAAAAAAATATGGGTTAGGATATGAAAGAAGTTGATTAAAGGTTAACAATATAAATTTAATGGGTATAAATATTTGGATACACATATACATATATATATAAGAAAAATATACATGTCAATATATATGCATTCAAGGGGAAAAGTGGATATATATTAGGAATATACATATGTTGCATATATATATATGCCATTATGAGATTCTCCACTAAGGGAGACATGCAATGTATATAACTACATGTAAAAAGGGATGAGGATTCTGCTAAGGGGAATGAGTGGTTGGGATTTAGAGGGGGGAAGGTTGGCGGCTAAAGAGGGGGAAAAGGGTGGGGGGACCCATTATTACATTTTTTTTTTTTTTTTTGGGGAGGGGTAAGAGAAAGGGAGACTTGAACCCTTCCTATGTGGTGCAAAAATCTACGCAACTAAATATAGCATGTTTAGCGGTTGTTGTTTACAGGGCATTTATTCTTTGTGTGCATGTGGGGTATTTATTGCGTGACATAATTTAATTATGTGAAAATAAATATATGTGTCGTATATTTTGCCGATGTGCTATATATAAGTTATGTCTATGTGATGTAAACAAATAACGTGCATGAGGTGAAGTGTAGTTTGAAAGTAAGTATCTGATGCATTGATAAGGTTGTTCCTCAATAAATAAAGTTTTCTTTATCACTTATTGTGCTCATAAATATTGATCACATATTTGCTCTCACTAATGATCTTAATGACTTTTCATGAAAAACCGCAAAGACGTGAGAAGTTCATTGTTGTGTCTAGAGAGTCGATTGGGATGTAATCATGGAGTCATGTTTATATGTCCTTTAAATTTTAATTGTATTTTTATATGTCATACTTTTGAGATCAATATTATGGTATGTAAATAAGTAGGGCTCATAACAAGTCATTCTGCTAAGGGGTTCAATGAATTTTTTTGTACTTGTATCTATATAAAGTAAGGTGTATGCAAAAATGGCAGGGATATATGGTTTTTTTGTCGTTTTGTGATAGATATTGTACCCCAAGCTAGGGTGTTATATGTGGTGGAAGCTCTTTAGGTAGAATATGAGTTATCTCTCAAAAGGCTTACAAGAGGCTTACCCTAGCTGAAGAAAAGATTTTGTCTATTTATAAGTCCAGAATAAGGGTAATCTTAGTTAACAAGAAAACTTAGATTCGTGAATGACTACTGAATCAGTGGGAGGACAGTCATAAGGTGGATAACATTGGAATGAAAATCACGCTTCAAACCTGATTAAGGAGTACAGACTGCTTGAGCAATCATGAGACTGCTAGAGCGATGGTCAAGGCCGCTCGAGCGAGCTCACAAAGCGAGTCTTGTAACTCCATATGTGGTCTCTTCCCATTTTTCTTTCCTAAGTTATAAAGAGACTGTTATAACGAATGCTAGCAAGCATAGGGCAGTCCTTACGAGTTTTTTAAGCCTAAAACCAAGCAAAAAGCTTGTCCTCTTGAGCACTAAAATGTGTTGTTCAAGAGGGGTCCACTAATGGCTCAATTTATGTTTTCAAAACACAAAATTGTTTAGAATTTTTTTTTCTTTTAAAATCACCTAAGGGGCATACAAGGATTGATTGCAATTCCTTTTAACCTTAATCCTCCTAAGTTAAATAAATAAGGGTTTATCTTAAGTATCTAGGTCATTACCTTTGTCCTAAGTTTGAAGGTGGAACCAAAGTGTGAATGATGTAGTTTTGATGTATGATCTCCTCCCTTTAATGATGTTTTTGGATCTTCATCTTGGTAGCATCATGACCACGACTCAACAAAATTAATCAATTACAAATGTGTATATAAAAATCTTCCCTTTTAGCAATTTTGTGACAAAATACATAAGTAATAAATTAAGATTAGAAACCGCAAACCATTAAAAAAACGAATTGTAAATATAATCTCAACACTCATGCACATGTTCTAAATCTCTATCTTAGTACAAGACCTACATCATAAGATTTTTTAAAAAAAATCATAGTCATGCACATCACCACTCAAACTAAAAATTTTGAGAATTAAATAACACAATCAAAAGTAGGGTAAGCATCAAGTTAAACATATGACATATTTATATGTATGTCATGCAAGTGCAAATATGTCAAATGTTAACAACTAAATTGTCTCATATGCTTGAGAACCTATTGATATATCAACGTTAATCATATCAAGTTGTGTTCTTTAGTTGGTGTTCAAAAGTAAAATAACTAGTGTAAAATAGGTGACTTAATGCCAAGTTTGTAAATTTACTCTCGTTAAGTATATAAACTCCCCCTTACTATGTTCACATGCAACATATTTATCCTAGTCCAGACTAAATCTCCTCGATTCCTCTCATAAATACCTAAAATATTATCTCCCTTGTTGCCACAAATTTCAACCCAATGACAATATATGATATGCTCAGTACATAATCAAGTTACCCAACATATTCTTTCCTTATTTGCTATAAATGTCAACACATAACAAGCATAACATAGAATTATGTTACAACAAGAAGGTATAAATAAGACCAACTAGCTAAATCATGCACATAAAATAAGTAAATGACAAAAAAGGCATATAACTCATAATCAAATATGATAAAACATCAATAAATAGGACTTAGAGTATTGTCACAACAAACAAAAAATTAACTAAACAAATAAAAGTCAACAAAATAAATAGAGTAATTTTTAGTACAAACCATGAATGAATAATAAACACTCAAACTCTCATATGGCTTAAACTAAAAGTCTCTAAAACAGTTCTAATGGCTACATCAAACTTCGCGGGCTCCATCATCCTCTGTGTTGAATCTACCTCATTTGGCAATGACACTCCCATGATCTGCTTACTCTTGATCAATCTGCGTAGACGACCAACTCTCCTAGTAAGCGAATCAAAAATAGCATGTTGAACTATTTCCATGCTCACAATTCGACCATCCAACGCATCTAGTGTTTGAGAAGTTAGACGATGATGCTCTTCCAATCGATGTTGCATACTCGTAAACATATCAACCAATGAAGCTAACGAGCAACAAGGATGTCTGAACTAGACCCACGTGGTGGTGGTGGCCTAAACATACTAGTCTCAAGATGAACAGGTGGATCTCCAACAACTTCTATTCTCTCTTCAACTACTACAACATAGTCAGTCTTGAAAGTCTATAGCATATAGCAAATGTGTTCTCTGAACTGGGAAGTTTGAGATGTGAGATTTTAGTTCAACGTTCTAGGCTATGGGATTTAACATCCTATATTTTGGGGTTAGATATTTCCGAAAAAAATTTCATGTCACCCAATTCTTAGGATAGTCTTTACCATATTGTTCTGTAGCCACAACATGGAGAGGAGGCAAATCCTTAATTGGCCTTCCACTAAGAGCATCATTCTTTACACTAGGCAGATCAAGAATGGCAGCTTTGAGCTCAATAGAAAATATATACTCAACTCTCAAACATAAGTAACAAAGTGATTATCCTAGGTATCACAGATATGAGTATAAACTCTCTCACTATGTTGTCATTCGAATCCTCGAGGTACTCAAAGAACTGTGTCCACCCACAATTAGTAAAGTTTATAGAGTTAGACTATTTACCTGTATATGGTCTACTCTTCACTCAATTATAATCAGCCTGAGAGCATACTCAATTTTGTATCTCCTTTCAAACTCAGATTTCTAAAATTGGTTGTTCTCATCCAAATCAACTTGTAGTTCTACAACCCTGGGTCTCTTCTCTCTATGGGGGCTATCTCACAAACTCTTTAAGATTATAGGACTCATGTACGAAGATAGTGAATAAACCTTAGAAGATATGCTAAGTTTGAGAGTGATTAAGACAAAGGGGGTTTTAGAATTTAGGAGACTTGAGATGAATATGTGTTAAGAATAAGAAGGGGCCATCAATTTCTATTTTTAAAACCCTAGCAACCGACTTAACACAAGATTGCTGAAACGGTCCATGTGTTATCAACGCTTTTTTGACAGCTCAGCTTCCATGATTTCACAAACCATCTCGGACCCTTTGTCCACTCCTCCAAGGAATCCATCAAGCCTCAAAATGCATGCATGCTATATATACAACCTATATGCACACATATGGGTGAATTTAAAACTAAATGTGATGCAATTTTCAATATTTAATTTTATAATCATGAAAATTACACAAATTTACATTATAATAGCTCCATTCAAATTTCATCATCTCATTACATTACTTTAAGGCATATTCAAAGAATATAGAAATAAATTTCAATTTCACTCACAGGTGTTTAAATTTTATTCAACTTGGACTAATTCAAGTGTAATGTCTGTGAAACAAAATTCCAAGACAATTAGGATTTCGCTTAGTTCAAATCATTAATAAGCTCAATATGAAATCCTAATGCATTGTCTTAGTGAATGCATGACCGGTTAGTGAGCGTCCTAATGATTTTTCTTTTTAGACAACTCCAAATTTAGTTTATCCCTCCTACTCTATGACTTCAATTAACAAGATCTTTAATTTCATACTTTTAAAGTATGCTTCTATTCTAAACGTGATTAGCATGAACTTTTTGAGCTTTAAAAATGAGCAATGTCTTTTAAGTATAAGTACTCTCAATAATTTAAGTGCAATTATTTTTACCCATTTATTTTTGTCTCACCTTTTAAAGATTGGCTGCATTGAGCTCTTTTCACACAATTGGCCTTCGGCATCTTTTAAGAGATTGATGTTTAACTAACATTTAGTCATGTGTTCACCTATCACCAATACTTAGAGTCACTTAAGATCATTAATAGTTCAAACAAATAAGACTCCTAAGTATGAAGGTGAATGGTAGTGTGTACTTGGTTTTGGATTTTTTTTAAAGGTAAACACTATCCAAGCATGTTAGGGTGAAAGAGACTTTGATTAATGAATCATGCAATATTATTTATGTCACTAAGTTCTCTATTCCCTAATATGACTCATAGCAATGCACATTTCAATCTCGATTTAAGAATGAAATCATTATAATGCAAATCAAAGTGTGAATTACCATGATCATTAACAAAAAAATAAATAAAATAAAAATCTTTTTACTTTTTCTTTTCTAATATTTTTATATTTTTCAACAACTCAAAAACAAAGAAAAATATGCATACACATGCACTAAACAAAGAAAAGAATGAATAAAGCAATTACCATAAATCCTAAAAAAGAGTGTCAAATTTGACATCAAAACTCTTTTTGGATTTTCTAATTTCTTTTGTTTTTGTGTTTGTCAAATTTCTATATTTTTTTTTGGATTTTCATATAGGAAAACAACTCAATAATAAATAAAGAAAAATATATACAATGTATTACTTTAAGGTGTTTGATGCAATTCAATATTGAGCACCTAGGTCCATACTCTCACCTCTCCTATTTCTTAGGAGACATGACCTTACTAGAAGCACTCAGGGCTTCCAGCTAAGTAAAGATGATGAGTTTATTAACGTCCTTCCTAATCACTCAAACTTGCTTTCCCTTACTTAAACTTGGGTTAGGTCGAGGAATGGGTAGAGAATTAACTTTCTTCTCCCCGAATGTGTGTAGATCAATTTTGACCTTGGGGGTCGAAGGAGTTTTGTGCACTCTAGCATATGGTCCATTTGATGATGATGATGCACGACTATGCTTGAATTCATTAGGCCTCTCTAAAAGCTTAGAAATATTTAACACTTGGTAGTTTAAAGCCCTAGATTGGTTAGCTAAATGCATGAACTTTTTATTTAAGACTTCCTTATCATGAATGCAATGTGCGCTATAATGACCATATTCACTACAAGTAAAACACACAAAAGATTTGGTTTGAGTTTTCTTTTTAACTGGCTTCTTTAAGTGTGTACCCTTACCAATGTCAGTCTTTTCAGAACTTGTGCTTACTTGTGGAGGTGGAGGGTTGGGATAACCCTTTACGAACACGATCTTAGAAAAAGTGGTGGTGTTCTTATTTGTGTAGACTAGACCTTTCTTGTCACCCACACTCTTCCTTATAACCAATATTTCCTTCATTTTTTTGGTGCTTTAGTAGAGTCTTTTCTAGAGCTCTTGCGATTCGTGAAAATCTCTATCAAGTTTGATAGTTTAAACTCAAGACCTTTCTTGAACTCTAAAATCCCTTTATGTTATATCTCAAGGAAGCTCACCTAGTCATGGAGGGACACCTCCTCCTCCTCAAGCCCAACAATATGAGCCTTGGACTTCACTAAGTCCAAGCGAGTATTTTTTCTCATCTCCACTCGTTTTAAGCCTTGTGCTCAAGAAAAACAACTTATCACCTTATTTTAGACACTCTTTATATAATTCATTTTATGCATCTTTGAGGTCCTCAATACTCTTTGTCTCATCCTAGTAGAGACTTCAACATTTAAATTGTCTACATCAATGCTGGGATTCGACTGAACTTCCACTTCTTTTTCTTTGAAAGTTTCTTGTGGGGGAAAGTGGTATGAACCTACAAAGATTGTGCAGTTCCCTTTATCATTTTGAGAAGAGGAGTTATCACTCGTTGTAAACTCACTTTCACTCTTACTCACCTTAGCCTTCAAGGCTCTCCTCCAATCCTTGGGTATGTCTTTTTTCTTATAACTTGGACATTCCATAGCTACATGTCCAAAACCATGACATTCTTAGCATTAGAGACCTTTCCTTTTCTTCTCAACCTCATGTTGAGAAGTTCTTCCCTTACTTTTTTTTCCCTTTCTAGGAGATTTAGTATACTTGGATTCCCTTTCAACCTTGAGGACTTGAAAACGCTAGTCTTCAAATATTTATTGAATTTTCTTGCAAGATAGACTATTCTAGAGGTGACTCAGATTTATCCCCTTCTTTAATTTTTGAATTTAAAGCTACACTCTTCACTTTCTTGGGTGGAAGAAAGTTCATCTCAAATGTCAAAATTGATCCAACTGGGTCTTCAATTAACACTGAAGTTATATTGACACTTGTCTCTATTGAGGTCACTTTTGTATGAAATCTCTCTATAGAGATCTCAAGATTTTTCACTTGATGGCGACATTGTCGATTTTGGTATCTAATACCAAAAAGAATTAAAGAATATCACATAATTTAACATAAAAATCACTAATGTTTCTTCTTATAACAACCTCAAAGTCTCGAACTAAGATGTGTGACTTTGGAGATGGGATATCTTGATCATTCTAATTCCCTCATGAGAGACCACAAGAATATCATATGCCTCCTTGGAGGTCTTGCAATTTATGATTTTCTAGAATTTGTTTGGTGTCACGACATTGAATATTATATTCAAGCCTTTTGGGTTCCACCATGCCAACTCAATATCGGTCTTTGACCAAGTACTTGAGAATTTTACTTCAACCATCGCTTCACCTCGTTCAACTTGTGTGATAGCAGTGGGAGGGCTCCATCTCTTTTGCACATTCAACCACATTCTCTCATCAATAGATTTTAGATATTTTCACATGCGAGCTTTCCAATAAGCAAAATTAGATCAATTGAAGAATGGTGGTACCTTTGTTGCTTTTGAGACTCCATTCAACACTAACTAATAGTAATGATAGATCTCAAGAAGGTAAAACATTCTGCGTGTCTACGTGCGACGAATGACAACCCCGCTCAAATACTAATTATTGTTTTGGGAAGGATAGAAACTATGTAAATCTTTTTTCACAATTATACACGTGGAGCGGAAGACATTATTTAGAGTGGGTGAATAGATTTTTTAATTTAAGCATAATTAATTACAAATTAAAACATAATCTATCACAATTACCTTTTCTCACTTGAATTTAGCAATGAATAGTAAGAATTCCTTTTAATCACCACAAATCTTTAAATTCATGACGATTAATGATAATTAATTTACTCAAAAAAAATTAATTCACTCCAGCAATTAATCTCACAGCGGTTCCGAAACTCAAAACTTAATTGTGTATCAAAATTTAGGTCGGGATGCTGGTCTGTTTCTTGGGGGTAAGTCCTTACAAGTCTTAACAGCAAGGTGTTTCATCCATGACCCTAGCACAACCAATAGAAAGGCATTTTGGCTGACGTGGAATAATTTGATTGGCTGCTTCGCGTTTTATTGCGTTTTAATGTCATAATTGGTTGTTATGGACGCGAGTACATAGAATAATGGCTCTGATCCCCTTCTCTGTTTATCAGATAATCATTTCAGAAAAACAAAAAAACAAAAACAAATCACAGAGGCATACAGAGAGAGAGACAGAGAGAGAGAGATGGTGAGGATGAGTTTCAGCTGTGTGATGAACGCCGCTCCAATCTTGTTTCTTTTGGTTCTTGCTGCATTAGGTACGACTCATAGACTCGGTAAATTTCTCTTCCAATTGTTGTCGCTGCTGTTATTAAAATCTTTTGCAGCTAAGAATACATGGATCTGATCACTAATAAAGTAATGATCTCGTTCCTTTTTTTTTAATTCATCAGTTTCGGCCAAGTCAGGAGACGTAAAGGAGTTACAGATCGGTGTGAAGGTGAATGCCTCTCATTGCAATTCCTTTTTTTCACAATTATCTGCGTTTTAGGTTATAGTTGCGTTTGATTTCTGTATTTTACTGTTAAATTCTTCAACTTGACTTCGATTTTAAGAAAGAGGAAGTATTCCATAAGCAACATCACATTTGAAAATGAACTGAGGCAGACAACCATAAAAAGCATTTAAAACAGTAGCATTTCGTTTTTCAAAACTTGCCGTTTGACTACGTCTGAGAGCTCCTAATTGGGTAAATCCATTTGAATTTGCTTAAGATTGGGATTGGAAATTGTGGAGAGAATTGAGGACTGAGGAGCTTTAGTATTTTTGTTGTGGAAACTCTACAGCTCACAGGAATGGGAAAGTCATTCTACATTACTCCAATTTTCTCAAAGTTTTCTTTAAGAGAGAATAGGGAGGAAGGCTGAAATGGTTGTACGGCTTCCAAATTCTTTTTGAAACGTGTGTTGATTGAACTAATAGATGTTGGGTGAGGGCTTAAAAACCCTATTCACGTACCATTCCTAGACACATTTTTCCGAGGGGCTAGCAGATTTGGGGGCTCGGACCTTTTGGGGGGTGGGGGATAAAGGGTAGCGCTTGACGGAAAGAATAGAGTTTTCTCTGTGACACTGTCACTATGATCCACTCGCTTTATTTTAACAAGACAGATAGCCGTAACTAGCATAGCCCACAAGATAGGATTTCATGGAGTGCTGGAACTTGACTTGCACGGCTTAAAAATATCCGACAAGGAAAACTTTATCAAAGTAGTCAAGAAACCCTCCCTTAAGCCGAAACTGCTTTTTGAAAAAAAGAAAGAAACATATAACAAAGGACTGCCCTCTCGGCTCTGGAACAGGCCGTTGCTTTAGCTCTGTCCAATGTTCAGAATGGTGAATTGATCAATTCTGAAATTAGCCAACCCGAAAGCCAATCACGGTAGGGGAGTCAAGACTCAATGACTAAGCATATTTTTGATTGCAACTTATAAATAATTGATTTCTTCAAAAAAAATTTTGATCCATAGGAAGAGGAGAAATCTTATAACACTCGACATTAAGTCTATGTGTTTCATTCTGACCACTATCTTTTTGAAGCAGGTAGTTCACAATGCTCATTCTATAGATACTGTAAAAAACTCATGATGTTAAAAAAATTGTTTCATGTTTTAAATTCAAGGACATCCATAACCAGCTGAGGAGCTTTAATATTTTTGTTGTGGAACTTTCAGGATTTTTTTTTGAATTATTCGTAGTGCTATTGTGCAGATAATTAAAAGTTGATTTTCATTTGGTTGATGAATCCTTGGAATTGTCAATTTTGTAATTTTGAGGTTTTTTTGAATATCTTTGGCTTTTCCTGTCTCTCAAAATTTCTTTGAAAGCAGTTGACAGCCATGTGGGTCTAATTTGTTTCAAGATAAGAACTGAACCAGATTAAGTATCACTACAATATTTAATTGTCTCACTATGTGAGCTAGGGTGGTAGGAGGCTCGAATAGGTACAAACTTCACCTTTGATATTTAACTGCACAAGGCTGCTGCCCTCATGCTAAACTAACAATCTCACGCTTGATGCCTTTGTTTATTGTCATTTCAATAGGTAATGGCCCCTCATTGTTTCATGTATTTTGCTTTTTAATATTTTAGGATGCATTATACATTTGAGTGACTATTATAATATGTTCAGATTTTGATTTTTGCTTTAGGAGACAAGATGTGACCTTGTTTCAACATATTCAAGTATATGAGAGTCACAACCCTTTTTCCCCTAACCCACCCTGTTCTTTGTTTGGCTTGTAAAATTTCCTTCCTTTGTTGCAGTACAAGCCGGAATCTTGTGAAATCCAAGCTCACAAGGGTGATAGAATCAAAGTACACTATCGGGTGAGCACAATTTTAGCATCTTCTTTTTTTTTCTCTTTATATTGCTCCGAATCCCCCCTCCCCACAAGGGGCATGGGCTCTGGGGTTTCCCTGTTGGTGGACACCATTTGGTTTTAGAATTCATGAAGCTAGGCAGAGTGGTGGAAAAATTTTCTGTTACTCCTTTATAGGAAACAGAATTAAGAAATGGGATATGGATTCCAGATCTCATCACCCATGGCCAAGTGCTAACTGAAGAGGATGTTGAGTCTTTGAAATTAATAAAATGTGTCTCAATGCTTGATTTTAATGTTATTATTTCTCAAATTGATAATATTTTCAACCAACTTGGGCAGGGGAAACTCACAGATGGGACAGTTTTTGATTCCAGCTTTGAAAGGGGTGATCCAATTGAGTTTGAGCTTGGTAGTGGTCAAGTGATCAAAGGTGTGTGGTTCTCCAGCGGCCAGTGTATATGTATTCTGTTAAGAAGAGACTTGTCTTTATTGCATGGATTATGAGTGTGTGTGTGTGTGTATATATTGATGCATGTGTGTATTCGCACAATGTGATGGGATTGCTCATTGATCAGGTGTCCCATCCGGTGGGCCTTAGACTTAGGAAGTAGGCCCTTTGGCCAAGAAATGCTGAGATAGACAGACAGTTTACAGATGTATGTTACCTCATTTTTGACACAGAGCTCTTATTTGAGGCTACCGTATTTCAGACATTAGAAATGCAGGGTTATGTTCTAGGCGGCAGTAGAGTGAATGGATCATACCTCTTTGATTAAACACTCTCTAGGAAAGGAACCAATTTTTATCCGAAGTTGTGACTATTTTTGGGTTCCTTAAGAGTATTTGTAATTGAAAGCATACCTCAGTGTGTATTGGCACATAAGCATGGCAAGAAGTTTATTGGGCCCTGGCATATGGAGACCAGGGGTGAAATTATTTTTGTTTAACAAATTAATCACTGGCAGGATGGGACCAAGGGCTGCTGGGTATGTGTGTCGGAGAGAAGCGGAAGTTGAAAATTCCTGCTAAACTTGGTTATGGAGAGCAGGGGTCCCCGCCTACAATCCCAGGTAATACGTCCCCTATTTTTCTCGTGATGAATCTTTATCTGGAGTATGTGCAACACATTTTTAACAAATCTAAGAGCCTTAGAATGATTTAGTGTGCTATCAAATCCGTGTATAAGTTGGAACATTTATAGAGGAGTATGATAGAACATGTTTTTGATATAACACCTTGACTGTCGAATCTGAACTAATATTTATTTTAATAGTAGTATAACACTCTTATCTGATTTTCCTTAGTTCTCCAGCAAAACTGCTGGTCTGAGTTGCTGACATTTGGTTCCTTTTTAGCTGAATTGGATCTGGTTTGGATCTGGCCTAATATTTAGGCTAGCAATGCTATGTGCACTAAATCATTGCCAGCCGTTAGATCAGGGAGACCCACTGTCATCTAACGGCTGGCAATGATTTGGTGCACATAAAATTATCCTATTTAGGCTGGTTCCAAATCTGTGTGCAAAACTAGCATTTCCGGCTTCGTTGGTATCGGAGTTAAGTAATCTGTGGCTAATATGGTATTTGTGTATATTATATTCTACCGACACAAATATGTTCTCAACAAGGACTTGATTACGGTACTGAAAAAATAATTTTGGTACTATATCTTCTTTTACCATTTTAATAGATATTTTTATGGAATAATGATATATGAACTTAAAAATTAGATTTGATAATGACAACCATTGAATAGGTAGTGAGTCTCAATAAATATTAGAATTCATAGTGAAATCGATGATTATAATTATCAAGTCTATTTTTTAAGTCCATGTAATATTACTAATTTTTATAACTTTTGTGAATCATTTTATAATCAGAATATTTATTATTTTTGTGAGTGAATTATTACTTTTATGGATGTTTTTATCATTGTTGTGAGTGTTTTTATTATATTTGTGAATATTTTTACCATATTCATGAATGTTTTTATCTTTGTTGTGATAATTATTTTTATTATTTTTTGGGATACCACAATAATAATAAAAGAACTCAGAAATGTAATAAAAGTAACCACAAATTTAATATATAGCGGTATGATATTAATTTTTTTTTTTTCCATACCCTAGGCAACTCCTATCAACAATTGGTTCTATTGTCAGACTGCTTATGTCATTGTGAGGCATTTGTTTTAAGTCTCGAGCCTCCATTTTCTTGAGCTGTTGAGTGTGTTTCTCATCCGCGAACCGGAGCCAGTACCTCTTGAAATGATGCGACAAGAGTCTTCGTGACAAGTTCATCATTGTTAGAATATCTGACCAAGAGGCTTCTTCGTGGATGCGCTGCGGTGTCATCTGTGATGCATTGTCAACTTTTTTTTTATTTGATTCTATTCTATCTCAACATTTTACGTTCCCCCCCCCCCCCCCCCCCCCCAAAAAAAAAAAAAAAGTCTTGTCAAAAAATGATTTTGATTGTGAGGTATTTGACTATTTTCTGAACATTCCCAGGTGGTGCGACACTTGTCTTTGACACTGAGCTTGTCGCAGTGAATGGAAAACCATCAAGCGGAGGAAACACGGATGACAGTGAGCTATAATCACATGAAATTTTCGTTCTTCCCTAGTCATCCTGATTTTACTCCAGGTCCATAATTTATTCCTTGGCTTCTCCATTGTAGTTGTTATTATCTTCGGAAAGAAGATAAAAAAAAAATAGCTGGAAGTTGTAATAACTGCTACACCTGATGATTTCTTTGCCACAAACTGAAGTTTTAGGGGATGTTTGTTTTTGTTGTTTTTAATTTTTGCCCAAAAAAAACAAAAATGTGTTTGGTAATTGTTTTGGTTTTTATTTTACCTCAGTTGTCTTGGAAATAGGAAATAAGTTAAAAAAATGGGAACAAAAAAAAGATGTTTTAAGAAACACTAGAAACAAAGGCAACGCGCAAGGGGTGTAGAATTAATGAGATCTGGGTTTCGAGTCCTCTTAGCAGTAAAATAAAGTTTTTTTTATTTTTGGTGAAGTTTAAAAACTCATTTCATTACATCTCTCTTCCCTATGGCTTCTCTCTCTCCTTTCTCTGTATCAGACCATTAGATGAAAATTGTTGCCTCCATCGCTACCTCTGCCTCCATCGTTGCCCTTCTCTCTCCATCGTAGCCCTTTCTCTCCATTGCTACGTCTCCCTTTCTCCATCGTTGCCTCCATTGTTGTGGGTGTTTAGATCTACATTGTTGTGGGTGTGTAGATCTCTATCACTGCCCTTCTCTCTCCCTTGCACTCTATCGCAGCCCCCTCTTGCCATCATTTTCTCTCCCTCTCTCCATCACTGTTTTTATGGTTCTACGTGCGTGTGTGTGAATTCTGAGTAGGTGGAGTGTGATTTCGCTGTGTGTGGGTGTGTTTATTGTGTTGTAGAGAAGACAAAGTGACAAAGAATAGGGGCAGAGAAAGGGGTGATATGTGGGTTTAGGTTACCAAACATAATTTGAAGAAGTTAGCAAACATGTTTTTTATTTTTATTTTCATAATTTAGTAAACACAAATGACTCACAAATATGTTTTTTTGTTTTCGATTTGTTAGGTATTTACTTGACTCACCAAATGTTAATCTACAGTCTCATATTTAATTTTTGGTTCGTTACGGAAGGATGTTTCTAAATAAAAATTTCCTGAACTAGTCTAGTGTGGCTTTCGTCACATTTACCGTTCGAACCCTGTCCATGGGGGAGCCACAGAGGCTAAAAATAAGGGTTTTAAGGTAAAGTCCGAATTTTCAAGCCGAACACATCAAATCCAATCCAATACTCTCTCGGGTTGATCTGCTAGTGGGAATTTTCTTCCCCATGGAAATGCACAAACTTGGGCCCACAACTTGTTGGACACTAGGAGAATCATCCCAGTAGCTCAATACTATCGGGAGAAATAAACGACGGAAAAAAAAAAAACAAAGTATAGACAGCCGTAGATAAAAATCCAGGGACAAGAGAAAAATCAGAGACAATGGAAGGAAAGATCAAAAGCAAATGAATTAATCTTATGGTTTGTTCGGTACGAATGATGAAAAAAAGAAGGAAGAAAAAGTGAAAGAAATAAATTTTTTATTCATAAAGGAAATAAAATTATTTTTTCTCATTTTTGTTTGGTAGGAGGAATAAAAAATATAAAAGATATAATTTTTATTATTTGATATTAGATGAAAAATTAAGAGAAAGGAAAATTATGCATACCCAATTTTATAATTCTATCCTTTAAATATATTATGTGAATTTTAATATTACAAATTAATCCAATCATTAGAATATGGTAAAAAAATAAAATAATTCTTCAAAAGTCAAATTGTTATGCCTTTTTCTCATTTTTTGCCCATTTTTTAGGGGAAAACAAATTGTGAGCATAATGGAAAACCCTCCCTCTAATTTTTCTTTCCATCATTGTTTTTTTGTTATTCTAAACAATGATAATTTTTTCCATTCACCCTATTTTCCCTCCGATCAAAATTTTTTTTCCTTAAACAATAGATCAGTGTTTTGTAGGCCCATGTTTCATGTTTGTCGAAGTCAATGTAATGTCACGCGAAGCACCAAATCACGTACTCCGCCAAGAGACTAGAGGCCGTCCTTATCCACCAATGTGATCTCTGGAAGCATCCGCACCCTTCGTCACTCTTCCTCTCACTAAACCCTATTTAGAACTCTCTAGAACCGGCTTCACTCTTTCTCACACAATATAAATCCTCTCTTACGTTGCGCCACTCCAGACGCTGCGACACTTTCTACCTCTAGATCACCTGTTATTCCTTTTTTTCTCTACGCTCACACGAACCTTTGCTTTTTCTTCTCCAATTTTTTGGATTTTTCTTGAGAAATGGATGAGGATTTTGATATTCCACCGGCGGAGGGGATGGATGAGGACATGGATCTGCCGGAAGACAGTCCGGTTGTGAAGGTCGGAGAGGAAAAGGAGATCGGCAAGGAAGGATTGAAGAAGAAGCTTGTCAAGGAAGGTGAAGGTTGGGACACTCCTGATAATGGCGATGAAGTTGAAGGTATAGATCGTACTGGTTACTGATCATACGATATGTGTCTGGTTGTGTTTTATTTGATTTAGTTGCGTTTGAATTCTTATTGATTTGTGCCGGTACTGATCGAAATGTGATTGATTCGAAATTCAGTTCATTACACTGGGACTTTGCTTGATGGAACTCAGTTCGATTCAAGTCGCGATCGGGGAACTCCGTTCAAGTTCACTCTAGGCCAAGGTAGCGTTTCTGTTTTGATTGTGTGGCTTGCTGATTAATTTGTAATTCTAAGCACTATTAATGTGTGGATTATGCATTATTGTACATTTTAGTTTGTGGAAATTTTATCTTTTACATATGTTGCAGCTGCATTGTAACTAGTTTATTGTTGGCTGAAATGATTAATTATTCTTCTTACTCAATGTTACCGATACTTGAATACTGAAATCGTGTTTCACTACTTAAAGACTGAAATTGCTAGACTCTATTGCATTTGTAATAATAGTCGCAATACTACTAGCTTAGTTTCTGATGCTTTATCATTGTACTCTTACGTTGAGGAATAATGGTCAGACTTCCATAGAGATTTAATGTTAAATCTCTTAAGGTCAGAATACTAATTGCGTTATCACAAGGTAATTGGTAAATGCTTGAGAAGTTTTAAATTGGTTTGTTGATGCTTGATTCCTCTATTTTGCTTGCACATATTTTAATTGGAGGTTTGGATTTGCTAGTACTGAATTTTATTTGATGGTAGGAGTGGCGATCAGTTCACCATTCTTAACTTTTCTCGTAAAGTGATTGTATGAATGAATAGTTTATTTTATCGTCCCTCTTTATTAAAATTTGGTGGAATTACCTTGGAATGGGATTGGACTGGGCATTTGGGTTGACATTCTGTTAGGCAAGAAATTTGAGGGGAACGTGGTGCTTATTTTGATGTGGACAGTCTAAAAACTTGTTTTTTTAAAAGATTTTTTTTCCATTTTTCGATTGTTTCCCTTGATTTTCTAGGTTTGTTGAAACGTTCTAGTTCAAGAATTGTGAAATGGTCTACAACAGATACATCAACAGTGTAGGAACCCATCATCCCTTGTTCTGGACCTGACCAGTGCCCTAATCCGTCTTTTTAAGAATATCGAAAGAGCCTTTGACCATGGTCTATGTGAAGGTCTTTAATGGCTCTTCGCTGCTGTTTTCCCGTTGGGTGTAATGAAGGCCCTGAACTTACGAGCCTTTCTGCCTCGGTAGTGAGGAGTAAGAGATATTACTTGTGTTGCCTTGCTTGATCAATCATTAGCTGTGGTCAACATAAAATTTGATTTTACTACATCAACTTGGTAGACCATCTAATATCATGATTTTTCTGAGGTGACATGGTGAATGGTTTTTTCTTTCTTATTTTCTGATGTATTTACCTTACAAATGGACATTGCCTTCTATACTCTTACGTTATCCTCCCTTTATTTTACATAATTGGCAATTCTGCTCCTCTTTTTTAAAATTTTTAATTTTGTGTTCTATTGTCCTTATACATTGGCTAATGGCAGAAGAAATGGCTTGTGTTTTTTCTATATCTGAGGTTGGCCTACTGTAAACTTCTTCATGAAATTGTCTATTCAGTGGAAATAGATCTGTTGATCAGAAATAGGATTTTTGTTGTGACGGATGTTCATTGTTTTGACAGGACAAGTAATCAAGGGATGGGACCAGGGTATCAAGACAATGAAGAAAGGTGAAAATGCCATATTCACCATCCCTCCTGAGCTGGCTTATGGGGAGTCTGGTTCTCCTCCAACCATTCCTCCCAATGCCACCCTCCAGTTTGATGTGGAGTTGCTGTCTTGGGTAAGTGTTAAGGACATCTGCAAGGATGGTGGAATATTCAAGAAGATACTGACTGAGGGGGAGAAATGGGAAAATCCTAAGGACCTTGATGAAGTGTTCGGTAAATCTGGATATCCTTTTGATTTATAATTTACTGCTCCTTAAATTGAATCATTATTAACCATGTGGATGTGGATTGCTTCAATCAATGCAGTCAAGTATGAAGCTAAGCTTGAGGATGGAACCTTGATTGCAAAATCAGAAGGGCTGGAGTTCACTGTTCAGGATGGTAAGTATATTGAATTTGTAGACTTTGACGGTTGTTTTATAGTTACATTATAGGTATGTTCCTGATGTGCAATCTTCTGTGAACAGGTCATTTCTGTCCTGCTCTGGCTAAGGCTGTGAAAACAATGAAGAAAGGAGAAAAGGTCCTTCTCACAGTTAAGCCACATTGTAAGGATCTTTCTTGCATGCAAGTTGTCCTCTTGAAGTATATAGCAATTTTGCTCTGAGAAGTAATTGCTTATTTGGGTTATATTTTTTTGCAGATGGGTTTGGGGAGAAGGGCAAGCCAGCTTCTGGTGATGAAGGTGCAGTCCCACCAAATGCTACATTGCAGATTGCTCTTGAGCTAGTATCATGGAAGACTGTGTCAAACGTAACGGATGACAAGAAAGTTCTTAAGAAGATCCTGAATGAAGGCGAGGGATATGAACGACCAAATGAAGGAGCTGTTGTCAAATGTTAGTTGCAAGTCATTGGCCATCAGAGGCTTGAGTATTCTTTTGCTTGCCAAGTATTGTGTGTAAATTCTTACAATTTGTTTCATGTGCTTTTGGCAGTGAAATTGATTGGCAAGCTACAAGATGGTACAGTTTTCATAAAGAAGGGTTATGATAATGATGAAGAGCTTTTTGAGTTTAAGACAGATGAAGGTACTGCTGCCTATCTGATATATTTGATTTTGAATGGGTATTGTTGCTGCATCATTCTTACTTATCTGTGGTATTTCTTGAGTAGAACAAGTCATAGATGGGCTTGATAGAGCTGTGATGACAATGAAGAAGGGGGAAGTAGCGCTGCTCACGATCGCACCTGAATATGCCTTTGGTTTATCCGAGTCAAAACAGGAGTTGGCTGTAGTTCCCCCCAACTCCTCCTTGTGCTATGAGGTCGAGCTTGTGTCCTTTGTGAAGGTTGGTAATATTATAAGTCTCAAAACGAGTGTATTTTCCAACTGTAAATGGTAAGACCAGGGACATGTTCAAGTGATCATTATCATTTGGTGCCTTCAGGAAAAGGAATCATGGGATATGAACACACAAGAGAAAATTGAGGCTGCTGGCAAAAAGAAGGAAGAGGGAAATACACTGTTCAAGGCGGGTAAATACGCGAAGGCCTCCAAGAGATATGAGAAGGTATCCATTTCAGTGGAACATATTGATTTCACTGAAGGGAAGTTGGTGTTAGTGGCTATGTCACTTAATAGTTTATGATGACCCTTTTTCTCTTGTGCAGGCTGCTAAATACATTGAGTATGATACCTCCTTCAGTGAGGAAGAAAAGCAGCTGTCCAAAGCATTGAAGATCACTTGCAATCTTAACAATGCAGCTTGCAAACTGAAGTTAAAAGATTACAAGGAGGCAGGGAAGCTGTGCACAAAGGTTTGATAGATACTGAATAAAAAGAAGTGTCATTTTCGCTTAAATCAGAGCCCTCTTATGTTGGATCTTCGGGGTCCTCTTGCTAAATTTCATATGAATGTCAACTTGCAGGTGTTGGAAATTGAGAGCACTAATGTCAAGGCACTTTACCGGAGAGCTCAAGCCTATATGAACCTAGCTGATTTGGATTTGGCTGAGCTGGATATCAAGAAAGCACTTGAAATTGATCCTAACAACAGGTATGTTCGAAGTTCTAGACATTTAAGATTCTCATAGGAAGTATTGTCGTGATCTGTTGTTACTTTTGTTGAAGTTATGGGTTTAGTCAATTTGTTGGTTCTGCTTTGTGTTGGCCACCAGGGATGTGAAGCAGGAATATAAAGCCTTGAAGGAAAAGGTAAAGGAGTACAACAAGAAGGATGCTAAATTTTATGGAAACATGTTTGCCAAGTTGAACAAGGTTGAGTCCAATGTAAGCCTCTAGCATCATCTTGGCTCACTTCCTGATAAGCAATATAGCAATATATATATATATATATATACACACACACACACACACACAGACATGCGCGCGTGAAATTGTGAATTGATCCACTATTGTTACAAGTTCTCTTTCACTTATGCAGAAAGCCAGTGCCAAGGAAGCAGAACCCATGAGCATTGACAGCAAGGCGTAAGTGGAGTTCAAGATGGACTTTTGGTGGAGATATTAAAACTGCCTGGTTTTGTGCTGCTCCTATCATGTTTTCCCTTGTTTCTAGGACTACTTGGTCTTTAGGCACAGATAAAAAGGTCGTAATGAGTTTTCTCGTATGGGTTGTCATAGTAATAGTGTTAAGCTATTACATTTGATGATATTTAATCCACAAACTTCGGAGTTTTTGTTTGTCATCCTTTGATCTAAACAGAAATGCTTAATTCCATATGGCCTTCTTTTTAGTCTCTTGAAGGATGTTTAGCCTGTACTGCCCAACCTTTATTAACTACCCTTTGGTGTTTGTCTTTTATTTTGTGTGTGTGTGTGTGTGTGTGTTTTGGGTGGGGGGTCAGAGTTGGTATTGTAGCTACAATAACACCTGTTCAATACTACGATGTTTAGAACTTGCTTTTAAAGTCCTTGTGTGTTGTGCTTGTTGATCTTCTCTGCTGGCGTGTTTGTCTTGGGGATTTTCAGTGGGTCTCAGTCAAATAGAGGGAGTAATTGTCTTTGATGAGGTGTTGTGATTAACGAAAAAAATAATTGTCAGGTGTTTTCTACTGAGGATGTTAGATTGTTGATGTCGTAATTTTTCATCTTCTTTCTAAGTCGTCAAACACAAAATACTATTGAAATATAGCAATGAAATTTATAAATTAGAAGTGTAACAAATACAATTTGAATACCACTAGAACAATAGCAAGGAAATCAAATTTAGATTAAAATAGATATAATTATGCGAAGCATAGATATTGTATTATATAAAAAGGTACAGATTGAAAAGAGTTGGGTCTATGTGATATGGGAGGCATAGAATCATTGTCTTAATATAGTTGTACCTTTTCATGTGAAGATATTAACATATGTATGTAGCTTCAAGATTAAATTCAGATTTAATGTCATATATGTAATGTGCCTAGGATTTATATATACTAAGGAACGGGGTGAATTTGACAAGTATAGAATATATGTGTAGCATAAGGGATAAGAAATTTTATAGACAGAAAAAAGTTAGCATCATCAGGATCAAGATTGGTAGCTTCCACATGGTGAGTGTAAGGTGTATAATTGCTGGATATTGATCTCTGTAGTGAACTCCTTGTAAAATGTTTCCTTCGTTTTTCACTTTTTTGGTATTCACCGTACCGTATTAAAATTAATAGTAGCCATTAATTTTAGTTTAATAATTTGCAATTATTGATTGAATGAGTAATAAAATAATAAAATTTTAACCGTGTCACTTTATAAAAAAATGGAGGTATGGTCGTTGGACTCCTGGTTTCTCATAAGAAGAATAATTTTCAGAGTACAGAAAGGGGGTCAAACCCAATGTCTCAAAAATTGTGTATGATATATGAGGAAAATCACAGCCCTCTAAATTTTTCAATGCCGCAAGCCTGGTCTAAAGAGCATTCAAGTGTTTGTACATCAGGCATAGGCCTCTAAATGGCACTGCATCATCCACTGTATCTAGCGTACGATTAAAAGTGATACGACACAAAATTAATAATACCACCCCTAGAAAATGTTGAAGGATCAAATGCAAATAGACAACCACATGGTCCACATCCCTACAGATAATACAAGGCAATACAACAAAAGCAGGCAACACCAGGAAAGTTCATCCAACAGTGCGGTATTACCTTATCAGAAACAAGCATTATATAAAACATAAAATATGAATTAATTTTCAAATTGCTATGATAAAGATTTGTGATGGTACACCATCTGTCACTAACAAATAAAGAATCACAAATTTGATAATCCAACAAAATAACTGCAAAATTTACACAGGCAAGGTTTACAACACAATTGCACCAAACGAATATGCTGACAGAAGAATGCTCCCCCCCCCCCCCCCCCCTTCACCTTTTTTCCCAAAAAAAATGCTACCATCTAACTAATTTCATCTCCATGACTCTTAAGAAAACTTTACATTAATTGACCGCATCTAACCCGGCAGTAATAAAGGGTACAATAATCCTTTGCTCAAACACATATATGACTTGCAAATATGAGCCTGCACAAGATATTGGTTTTAACTGGGGGGGCCTAGGACCACCATCACACAGAATGATCAGCTAAGTTTCGAAAGCTATAGTCAATGTGACTTCCCATCCCAGCCTAAATTCGGGGAAGTAAATAGCTTTCAACAATGCAAATATAGTAAATAGATTTCAGGCTAACTCACTTGTTCTCCAATCAAATCAAGACCAACCACCAAAAATGTGACCCCTTGAAACAATAGGAAATAGAAGTGTATTCCCTGGGCAGACAACAAGCTTCTCACTGATGCAGTCAACAAAATAAATGCTAGGGCAAGTTCTTTCCTGTACAGACGATTTCTTTTATGTTTTCCAGTTTTCTTGTTCATCTCTAATTTGTTAAGCTCAGCAAGACCCGATTCTGAAGAGGACCTGTGGAGATTGGTACTTTCGGCTAGAGGTTGGGATTCATTTTCCATCATGCCAAATAGGTCTGCCTCTGATGATCTGCCCAATTTTTTAGTAACTATCCACTCATAAGAACTTCCCAATTGGAACAATCCTGATATCATGGCATTGAATTTGGTCACCGATATGGTGTTCTCAAATAAAAGATAGGGCACTATAAATGGAAATGACCGTGGAGCCGGAATGATGTTCAAGATAGACATGAGTCCAGGGACATAACAAACTACCCAAACCGGTAATTGGGCCTCTGGCAGGAACATGGTAAGGGGGAGAATTATGCAGAAGAGTGTGAATGAATAAAAAGGCAGGATAAGCTTCCGCAGGAGGAAGAAAAGAAATATCATATTGGCTTTTTTAACCCAGCTCACCTGAAATGTGAAAGAAAAATATTCAGACTGACATTGTAGAAAAATTAAAATAAAAACATTACAAGGATATAAGAAGTTGAAATAAACTTTTCATTCCTAGAAATTCGATGTTTAGCTTGTGTGTTCACTTCTCATACCTTCCTAGAACAAAACTTATGAAATCCAGTTAAAAGGATACCCTCCCTCCCCCCTCCTTTCTCCTTTCTCTCTGAGCTAATTTTAAATGATGATCTGCTACTGCATTGTAGCCAGTGGTACATAGTTGGTTTTTGAAGGCAGTTCCAACTTCCAAGTTTCAGAACCTTAAAATCAGCTTGAGGAGAAGAGAGAAAGTCTGTACCCCGTGGAAAACACCTGATTAATCCCACTTCCCCACCCACAAAAAAAAAAACCAAAGCTGGACAAATCACATCACTCTGCTGAATGTACATTGATTTTCTTTGATCAATAAAATTTGAATAGCGGAAAAACATGAATCTAAGGAGCCTTATTCTAGCATGTCAATGCAAGGTCAGAGCTCCAGCCAATATTCTAATGCCTATAAGTTTTGTCTTCTTTTTCTTTCTTTTCTTTGTTACCTTTCTGACAGTTCTCAGTATTGCAAAGCAATGCTGAATGGCTTCTTCATCTTAATGGTATTCCCTTAGAGTTAGTTGACTGAAAAATAGTTGGAAAGCTAAACAAAAGAAAATCTTTCAAACCTTCGAGTGCAGTATGTCAACGAAGCACAAGCGAAACAATTGCATTGGACCTGAATGCCAGCGGTGTTGCTGCTTCTTGTATGCCTCATAGGATTCTGGGAGTTCACATAGGCACTACATAAAGAGAAGTTCAACTCAACATCTAAAATCAAACGTGTAAGTAATACTTTCAAAATATTAATATATTACCAACCTTTACATCATTTAAATATATAAACTTCCATCCACAAAGGTGAGCACGGACAGCAATATCCATGTCTTCAACAGTTGTTCGTTCCAACCAACCACCACATTCCTCAAGGGCCTTGATTCTCCATACACCAGCAGTTCCATTGAAACCAAAAAAGTTGATGAACACTCCATTAACTTGTTGTTCAACTTCAAAGTGGAAGGCTAAGTTTATATTCTGCAATCTTGTAAGCAAGTTCTCATCCTTGTTCACAAAAGCCCACCTTGTTTGGACCAACGCTAGGTCATCATGTCCCTTCAAAAGAACAGTAAAATCAACCAATGAGAATTAGTCAAATAACACAATTGCTACCTTTTTGTGCCAACCGGTGATTACCCTACAAAAACACCAAATTTTTTCAGATAATAGAAAAAGTGAGCGATTCTATATCTGCTAGTGATTGTGTTCATGTTTGTGCATGAAAAGATCCACACGTGATTTACTTGGTTTATAATTCAATGGAATAAACAAAAAAATGCAACAAAGTAGGGTGTAAAAAAGGAAACAAACCCAGGTGCACAGATGGACAACATGAAAGATGTATTTACGGAAGAGAGCATCGACGTGGAATAATAAACGGTTGGAAGCAGAATAAGAAACTAATTTAAGTTAGATTAGCTTCCTTAAAAATAAAATTTGAGATGACATTTGTCTGCATTGATGGCCCTTGGTCTCGTCAAAGAACAGTTTCTCTTAGCTCATGCTATTTTTAATAACATTATCATTTGCAAAGATTTAAGAAAACTACATAGACCATAAATAGAACTATGGAAAATACCTAAAGGATGGGTGTGTGTGTGTGCGTGTGCGTGTACGCATTAGAATAATGATAGCTCCCTTCAGGCCAAGTGGTGTGGGTGATCACCAGGAGGTCATCACCCACTACAACCACTAACAAGATAAATACGTTATGCATGACTGTGTCTGGGTTTCCAAATAGGAATTCTGATGTCAAACGCTCTATTTGTCACAAAAATCGTTGATTTTGTGAGAATAATAATAAACCAATTTTGTTTTTTTCCCTTCTTAGTTCAAATTTATAGCACCTTGTGGCATATATTTTTTCCTCATCTTTTTGAGATCCCTCCCTACAAAATTCTATGTACCAGAATAAGATCATAAGCCCACATTGGATAATATTGTGTTCTAAGAGGGCTAATGTAACATTTGTACATTTATCACGGATAAAGGCCACTCCAACTGAGGTGCTAATATTGGCTGAATAGCAGTAAGAACTATGTGGAACCAATACACTTGTCCACATTAAAAACATATTAGTGTCCATGAACTTTGAAGAAAATGCATAGATACTGAAAAACATGTTTGATACTTCTTGTTCACGTTTACACACTACCAAATATTGTAAAATTCCTGTATTGTAAACCATCTCTCGATTCGTAAACTTCAATGGTGCTACTCAAGCTAATATGTATCTTTCTTTATATCCATGTAAATAGAAAGTTACCCTGAAATAAGGGATGGTCTTCTTCAAGAAATCCTGCCCGGGTTGAAAATCAGCATCAAAAATTGCCACAAACTCATAATCTTTAACATAATCACAACTCATTGCAGATTTGAGATTCCCTGCTTTGTAGCCTGTGCGAATGAGACGGTGCCTATACAAAATGCACACACCTCTCTGTTGCCATTTCTGCACTTCTGCCTTGATAAGAGCTTGAACATCCAAATCATCAGAATCATCTAAAACTTGTACAAGCATTCTCTCCCTTGGCCAGTCCTGGATACATACTGCGGCAATGGATTGTTGGTAAACCTATGTGGCAACCCAATCAAGAAAGTCAGAATTTCTGAAAAACAGACCTATGCACATGCAAGCAAGAAGAAACCAGAATCTGAACTCTAAGAGAGAGAGCAAGACAGAGGCTTGCATCTTCTTGGAATTTTAATTATTTCCATGAAAGATGTAATCTGGACAATAATTTATGAGATCGCCTCCATTTCTTTTGCATGATAAAGTGGACAAGACAAAACCTTTCAGACTCTCACTTGGTATTTACTGAAAATGATAACTCTACTAAAGATTGCACAACAAGATGCCACATAATTGAGAACAAGGATACTCAAAGAGGGAAAAAGTGCAGAAATGGATTTTATGACCAGGTTTTGATAATCATTGAAAGACGTACAAAAGTAAAATCCAATATACGATGGGCAATCATGCTACTCACATGTTTCCCTCACTTGATTTGATGTTAACAGATATTGGTAAGTTTTCATTGATTTAACTTCTAAAATTGCTAATAATTACCATTCTTACTAATATTGTGCACACCATAAACAAAAAGCAGCACTTTGTATTGAATGCTGTCATATGATGGTGACTACATAAATACTATGATCAGATAAATTTCAAGATTCAAAGCGTACAGTAATCTGCAACCAGAATCGTGTATCAAGCCTCATGAATACTTCTTTCCTAGTGTTGCATAGAGATGAACATGTGCAGGTACTAAGTAAAATTTACACAAACCAAGAAAAAAAATACTTTTAAGGATGTGACTATATATAAATGGTTTAATATATTGTCACTAACATACAAGAACAGCTAACACACTAAGTTACTATATTGAACCAATAAGCACTGATGGATGCGACAATTGAAAAATTCTTTCATACCTCAAACTTACACTACACCAAGTAAAACCTCATCAGTTTTTACCCATACACAAGTGTCAAAATTCCACCCCCACTTGTGTTCTACATGTTTCATCCCAATCACTGTTGAAATTACAGAAAGAAAAACTAGTGTACTGTATGCTCTCGTTTAGAATATAGATATGACATTCGATGTAACTATGTCATGTAACTTTTACCGATGTGGAAAGATAAATTTATGATTATTTATAACCCATTATAATGTAATTATCAACAGTTTTGGAGAGGAGTGAGGGTGAACATTTTCATTCAACATTTTTTCCTTCTTTAAGGAATATACCATTTTCTTTGATTTAAATTGCTTTAACTTTCAAAATGCAATCAGTGAAGACAGAATACATGAACTCTTATGGGCTGGTATCATCTAACAAGAATCATTGAGTACCAGTGAAGCTGTATTGAAAAGGATTACTTGAAGCCACTGCAACTAAAGTAAATTGTCAAAAAAGATATAGATTAAGAAATCCAAAAAAAAAAAGGGAAGATAGCATACAATTTATATGGATAAAGCGTGGTATTATTATGGATAGAAGAAAATGGTCTTCTTTAGTTCTTCTCCTTTCGCTTCTTGGTGGTTGTGGAGGGGTGTGGGAAGAAGTTTTTGTGTAGCCTAAACAACATTAGATGGCATGTCATAAGGTCCTACAGATGTGCTTCAGCATCGACAAACAAATCTGGATTTAACTCACACAACAAATAAAAACAAAGAACATTAAATTCTGTAGCCTACGTAAGTTTCCTTACTCAGTGTGCTTGTTTTTCAATTGTTTAAGTGTACATCTTTGCGAGTGGATGGAAAGTTACATATTGAACACTCAAATAAAATAAAATAAAATAAAAAAAGATAAAGAGCATGAAATGCAAATGCATTAATACATCAGCATTGTCAAAATATGAAGAAAGTGAAAGACAGAATGCTTCTGAAGCATATTGCACTCATCCTTCACCAACTTTCTTGAATAATCACAAATGGACACATTTTTATTTTGGAACTGGTATCGGCATCTACTCATTTAGTGTCAAACATCGCTATTTAATGATGAGAAAACTGTATCACGCACGAGCAGATGAGTTCTATGTTTGTATTGCATTCATAAGTCATGGATCCATTTGACAAGCCATTTAAGCAAATAAGACAATCAGCCACACTAACTACCTATTGCATATGTCAACATTCTGTAGAATAACGGAAAATAAACTTACTTTATAGTGCAGCTTCATAAAGATATAGGCTTCTAAATTACCCAAGCCGTAAAACACAAATAAAAGCATAATAATCATAGTTATTAACAAGCTATAAATAGTAGTCATAGTTCTTAACAAGTTACAGATTCCCACCAACCTAAAATTGCATAATTAGTCACTCCCTATTAATGACAAGCCCAGAAGAATATCACATGCACTAAAATTATACCTTAAATCCCTTGATTAGAGTTGACACTAACCAATAAACAACAACTTCATACAACAAGAACAGACCAAATAAGCAGTTAAAGGTTCAAACTGCAAGAAAATTTACTTCAATTATAGTAAGTTTACTCCACTTCACAGTTAATACTTAATAGTAATTCCAGTGAACCAAAATTTTGCAGTAGGGATTCGAAACCTACATCTTCTTACCTCCCTCTCATTGCACATCGGAATTTGCACCAACACCATGGGATACTCCTCCACATTCACATTCTCCACATCCTCCGAGTACTCCACAAATGCCACTGGCTTCAACCCCGGAATTTGATCCAAAAGCATCCAAGCACCAAAACCACTCGATCCACAGACTGTATCAAGAACAACGCAATGCACACATTGATCAAACTCTGCAACGGTGGCGCCAAATAATTCGCCCTAATCTCCAGCCAATTCGCATACAAATATTCCACCAAATCCACCACCTCCGCCGCAGATTCCACTGTCGGCGGACTAAAATGCCATCCTTTAAAGTACGCAACCAACTCGAAAACTAATAATACAACTATAATCACCAAAAAGACCTTAATTACACGATATAATCTCGATTGGGGCCGCCGCGACTCCAAATCGGAGGGCGAATCGGAGGTCGTGATTCGACGATTGGCGGTTCGAAGTAGGGAAACGAAGCCATTGGTTAGAAAAGCGATTGAATTGGCAATTTGCTGGAATTTCAAGAGGTAAATCCAGGAGAGTTGGCGAGCGCTTCGAGTACGATCTTTGTCTGCCGTCCGATCGGCAGTAGGGCTCCTGATCTCCACCGTCAACAAGCTGTTAGGGTTTTCGGATAAGAGTTCGCCCTGATTCTCTCTCTGCTTGTTCCACCATTCTTGAAATTCATAGTTTGGTGCTCGAGACATAGATGTGTATTTTTTTCAGATCTCTCTCTCTCTCTCTCTCCTCAATAGGACATTGCAGTGTGTGCGCGTCTGTGTGTGAGAGAAAGAGAGAGTGTGTTCGCTTCTGTGTGATCCGGAGCTTGGGGGAAGAAAGAGAGAAGGCCGAGGCTGACGAAGCTATATTTAGTGAGTGAGAGAGAGAGAGACACAGACACCAAGTTTAGCGGAGGTTTGCTCTGTGTTTACTAGAACAGTGTGTGATTTGAAGGCAGGCCTTGTGCGGCAAATGATTTAAAAGCCACGCGCTTATACACACCACGGAATAGTAGCGCACATGATTTTCTTGAGTTGGGACGCGTGGATTAACAGCGCGTGGTAGTTTGTTTTGGGGATTCAGATTTTAGACATAACAGTGAATAGGTGGTGCTGATCTGTGTACGTACTATCCCAATTTATTAGGCGCTGAGGAGATTCCATTATTCCAAGCATTCATCCCAAGCTTCCCCCCACCCCCTTTTTTTTTTTTTTCAAATTTTACTTTTTCCATTACTTTTTCAAAAATATTTCAATTTTCAAAAATTTTCAGAGAATTATATTATTTCTAAAACATTGCGTAACACTTTATCCCTTTTAACCTTTTCAATTCATTAAAAAAAATTTAGTTTGATCGAGTCTTTCAAACTAAATTCATTCTCTTTTTCACACTATTTTACGGACTTTTTTTCTTTTAAATCTTTGTCTTTAACTTCATTCTCTTATTTGTTGGGATAATTACGATCAAATTCTCTGAAATTTGTCACTTAATCATCAAGATTTTTTAATATTCAAAATATTACACATAAATCTCTTAAAATTTCTATATGAGTAATACTTAGAACTCTGTCGTCAAGTGTCGATTAGTATATCTGTTAGTAAATTACATCTAGACCCGTTAAAATTTATAGACGTATAATATTTAAACTCCTTAAATTTAAAATGTTATACTTAAATTAAAAATAATCTAATTAAAGATAAAATATCAAATATTTTAAATTTTACTATCAAAATTCATTTTCTATTATATCACTAAAAATTCATGTTCTATTATGTCATTTTATTAAAATAAAATTAAAATTAAAAATCTAATTTTTCTTAAAAGATCATAATTAATATGAAATTATACTGTCTATTGGAATAAAAGTAAACAATTAAATAAAGGGTCAAATTATAATAGACACAATATATTCTAGTTTTAATTGGGGTAATTTGATAGTTTAATTTAGTCGTTAAAACGATCAAATTAAATTTCAACAAATAGTAATTATATACTAATTATGATTGTTTAAGAAAAAATTAGATTTTTATTTTTAATTTTATTTTAATAAAATGTCACAATAGAATATAAATTTTAGTTTTAAAATTTAAAATATTTGATATTTTATCTTTGATTATAATTTTTTTAATCTAAATATACATTTTAAATTTGAGGGATTTAAGTATCGCACGCCTAAAAACTTTAAGGGGTTTGGATATAATTTATTAACGAATATACTAACAGACATTGATGATAGGAGCTTGAGTGTTACGTGCGGACAAATTTTAGGAGATCTATGTGTAATATTTCAAATATTAGGAATTTGAGTGATTAAATAACAAACTTAAGAAGGTTTGAATGTAATTCTCTCTTTTTTTTTTGCAAGCAAAAAAAAAAAACTAGTTCTTTTTCATCTGACTTTTTTCTAATTATTTCATTTATCTCTATTATTTGCCTATGTTTTAGGATAAATAAAAATTAAATATTAGTCAATTTTGATAATTCTTTTCTCTAACTCAAATATGCGCTTACTTTTGATAATAACTTTTTAGTAATCTAAAATTTGAAGTTTATTTTTCATAAGCTATATAACGACATTTTTCCCTTTTTTTAATAGATTAATGTTTTACATGTATTCTCGTGAAAAAAAACACTTTATACGTAAGTGTGTTATACTTCTTACAACATTTCTTTTGAGGCTTTTGTAAATCATTAGAATTGATATGTAAACTTCTGATTTTTTACTTCAAACAAAAAGGAAGAAATTTAAAACTCATTCAAACGTCTAATAATTGAAACATCCATGTGTAGAGAGAGAGAGAGAGGTTTCAATTCAACGTTTGGACACAATTTTTCTGATTTCATTTATAGTTTTTTTTTTTTTTTTGGTGACATCTCTTTAATCATTATCAATTTTACACGAATTTTTCTTAATTCCACCGTCACGGGCTTCACCAATACAACGTGAAAATACCAAGTAAATTGCTAATTATAATTAATTTGAAGAAATAACAAGCAATATTTTACACAATCTATTAGTGTAATTATCATATTTGAACTAAGGGTGTAACTTGGGCGGGCTAACCCAATTTCAACCCGAAAAAAGTAAGGTTTGAGTTAGGGTTTTTAATACTTAAGTTGAACTTAAGTCAAAAAATTCTAACCCAAAACGGACCTCGGGTTGACCCCTCGAGTTCCCGGGTTGAATTAGAATATTAAAATTGGGTTCAACCCGACTTAATATTCGGATTCAATCTGAATATTTATAACCATATAAATACATTTTTAAGTCTAGGGTTAATCTGTTATAAAGTCTTTCATTGTGCGCCTCCTTCACTCACTATTTAAGCAGTGAACTTTATATTTGTACAAGGATTCTGGTTGTGTTTATTTGTGTTATGTATGGTTGTAGTTGTATTATCTTAAATATTGAGTTCTTAATATTATGATTTTTATGTTAAAAACTTCATTGAAATTGTTGGTTGTTAATTTTGATGAATATTATGTAATATATGTATCAGGTTTAGAATAACAAGTCGATTTTTGCCTCAGCCTTAATTCAACTCATAAAATAACTCAAAATAGAGTTAGGATTAAAAATTATATACATAAGATTAGCATACGGTTGACTGTCCAACCTGCTTGCACCCCTAATTTGAACGGTTAAAAATAAATTCAGAATTTTAATAGCTAAAACCCAAGACTCGAGACATTTAAAATTGGGTCACATCAAAAGCCCACTATCAATTGATCCACTAATAACAAATCCAAAATTGAAATAGGTAAAGCCCAAGACTCGAGTCATTTATGCCCAAATCACAAGCCCGCTATGAATTGAACCACTAATAATAAATCCAAAATTTAAATGGCCAAAGCCCAAAGCTCTTAAGACATCTAAAATTGGCTTACGTCATAAACACGTGACTCTAAGACGCTCTGATCAAACGCCTCAGATCAGATCTGCAAAACATTAAACTATGTTTGGTGGGGTGCGCCAGGCTAAGGCAGTAGTGCAACGCTTAAGCGACGCTTGAAGGCCCCAGCAGCAAGCTACTGTAATGGACCCTCCCCTCAAAAAATTAATTTAATATCATGTGAACCATTAGCCCACGTATCAGATATTAAACTGATAAGAACAGATACTACACTTGATCTTAGCCAAAAGGCCGAGAAAGGTATGAGTCTTCTTTCCTTGGGCCGCTTTTTTCATAGTGCACTTTGCTCTTCACCTTTTCTCTCAATTTCAATGTGGGATTGTGAAACACCCTCAAAGGCTTATCTTTAAAACCGATTTGCCTGACCCTTCCTTTGATCCCCTTACCTTCCTTCTGAAGCTCTTATTTATGGAATCCTTCAAGGATTAGTGAACTACACAGTATAAAGCACAATGGAACTACTGTTACAGCCGATGCTATGATCAGCAAAGAAATCCACCTATCCAATTATCCATCCACCTTTTGATCAAAAACTATGGTCATTTTGTATCACAATCCTCAGGGCAATGAAGATAAATGCTGTGTTGTTGTACATCTTCATTGTCTTCTGCTCCTATGCTGTGTCTGTCTGCAATACACAACTAAATTTGTGGTGAAAATAATTATCTTTATGTGGGGGTGATTTGTAGAGAAAATTGAACCCATCAGTCCCATGAAAGAAACAATTGTACACCATGCAGTGCATCGCATGAACTCGGTTACAGAAAATGGCGTTTGGGACTTGTGTCTTTTTCGATACTAAGCCGAGAAAACTAAATGGCATGATCTGCAAAAAAACAAACTGCTACCTTGTCTAAGGACATAGATTCACAGCAGAGGGGATGAAGAGTAAGTCTGATAAAAAAAAAAACTTATCATGATGGATTTCAAAGGTATTAATCTCCGAGATACAGTTGAATTTTGCTAGTATTCGAGTTACACAGATGGGTTCAAATTTACAATGCTCCTAATCTGTAGTAATCTGCATTTATAGGGGCTACTAGGACTTGGGTCTCTCTCTTGGGCGGGGCATCAAGTACATGTATCTGTTTGTACTTTCTTGGCTTAGGCTTCCAACTAATTGAGCTGCCTATGATCAGCAAAGAAATACCTTTCATCTCGAATAGAAAACTGGTCATAGGACTAATGGCCTCTGGCTTTTTGCTTGTGCAGTTGAATGATGTGTGTTGTTTTATTGAACGTATGATGCTGAGGTTGTAATTCCTGAAATAACTTTGAATATGAGAATAGAGAAACTAAATAGAACTGGGTTTTATGCTGATAACTAAACTATAGGCTGATAATTACAAGTCTAGGGCTTTGGATTCAAATTCAGAGGGAAGATCTAAGAGTGTGTTAGATCAACAATGCGCGTCCTCAGCGCCGAGGTACATCTTGCCTCGGGCGAGATCACGTGTCCTCGACACCGAGATCCCCTGCTTTGACAATGACATGTTCTTCGGCGCCAAGGCATATGCCCTCGGCTTCGAGGGTACCTCCACTCTGGGGGAGTCAAGTGTCCTCGACCCCCGAGGGTATTCACAAACTCTGATCTTGCCACAAGTCTTCGGCTTCTAGAGAGGATACTGATTGACAGATGAACAATCTAAATTAGACTAGGAGTCAGGAGGACACTTTGCACAATGAAGTCAGAATAGCAGAACAAACTGGAAACTCAACTAGGGGGAGTCAGAAACGTGGCATAAGGTGCAGAATAAGGGGTAAAAAAATAGAATTACCCTTGCTGATTTACAGCCATCCCAGGCAAAAATTTAATGAATCCTCAATGATGGGACATCCACAGTAATTTGGAGAGCGGGGATATTGAGTATTAAATGCTTTGGGCTCCGAGCATTTAAAGTCTTTATATTGAAGAAAGAGCATTAATTGCTCGGGAGCTCGAGCAATCAATGATGAGGGCCTCCTCATGCAAAATAAGAGGCACATTCTCTCATGTATGATCACTACCTCTTGTCTAGGTCATCAGCAATGATGAGCCGTTAAGGGTATAAGTAGCTCCCAAAAATGTGAAGCAGAGGTACACAAATTCACCTCTTAAGAGCAATACAATGTTTTCTTCTTCCCATTTTTTAAAGAACTGACTTAATCGTTGGAGGTGATACGCCAGAAAATACTCCAACACCTTTTTAACTTATTTTTTGAATGCCAGAAACGATTTACCACCCCCCTAGGATCGATTGGATAGTCCCAAGAGCAATTCATCACCACTTCTTACGCCCCCCTTTGGCCCTTTCAACTCATTTCTTGTTGCAGAATCCACCACATTGACGAGCACGAATGCACCAGGGGAGAGATCTGTTCCCATTACATCTATTGTGCGAAAATCATTGCGCACAATAAAGTTTTTTATTTTTTGTAAATCAATGTACCTCTGCAATTGAGTGACGGGTCTAATTTCTTCCTTGTAGCAAGGTATTTTCTACAGTGAGAATGAAGAAATCAGCTAAATTGGTATGCCAAGACCTTCAATTGCTTGATATGCTCTAGTCATTATCAGTTTTGAGGCTTAATCCTATCGATATAGGACTTGGGAAACATGATTTCATATTAGGTGCCGCGGGAGAGAAGAATTTTAGAAAGTGACATACTTTGTTTAGACATTGAATAACTGTCTTAGGGACCTGGCCTATAAGGTCCCTTTGCTTCGAAAACTCGAAAAAACATCTATTGAAAAAAAAAAAGAAAAATTTCAAACTTGGAAGTTCATAATGCCCCAAATTAGACTTAGTATTTTACACATCTCCTCATACCTCTTGGAAGATGGTAAATGCACCAACTACAAAGCAGAAAATAGGAAGACTCGAAGATGTTGACATAGATAATTGCTTGCTTCCCCAACAAATGTTTAAAATTAGGGTTAAAAAAAATGGCCATTGGTGATAGTTTTTTTTTTCAACGGTCAGAGGTGTCTGAATTAACTTACGCACACTTCGAATAATCTCTTCTCCGGTTTGGTTAAAAGCAAGTCATCCGCATTGAGATTAGGGTATTAATGAGGAATATATTCCTATGCAGCTCAAGTAATAACATAGACGAATTATAAATTTAGACGCAAAAACACATGCTTCCAGTTTTAGAGCATGATAAATGGATGGTTGGTGAAACAAATGATGGCCCTTCAGTGTCTGTTTTTTCTTCCTCTAGCAAAGGAAAACACCCACCCAAACTGAAACATGAAAATGCCTCTCTAAGTGGAAAAAAAAGACCCAAGAAAAAATGGAGCATTGGAATAGGGACAACTTGTTAGTCACCCACTCTCATAATTATTGTTATGCCTTAGGAAACTATAAACCCAGACCCCACTCTGCTTCAGTCGTTTTCATTGGAAATTTTGAAGCTGATTTGCAAAGACTTAAATGGTTTTGCTTATGTGAAAAGAATCACATTTCAGTGCCATGCTTTTATTTTTTATTCAATAAAACACGTCACTTATAAAATTTTCATATTTTCATATTTTTTATTATTTTATCACTCTTTCGATCGGTGGTTATAAACCATTCAATTCAAAATCGACAACGGAGATAGATGGAGGTACGGTATTAAATCGGTACTGTAACTTTACTCACGTGAAAAACATGGAATTCAGTATTTGATTATGATACTAACCACAAAATACCCCATTATTAACAGCTACCTAGATGAATCGTGCTACATATATATAGCTCTTTGCAAATACTCTTTTGACCTACAATATTGAGCCCACTCATCCACTAGACTATGCAAATTGCTTGCATTTTACAAAGTGATAACAATTTGATTGGACTCTACTTTTTTTTTTGTCCTTTGCTTTCTGGAGAATCCTAAAACAAATCGGGAAAAAAGTGTCCCAACTCTAGATTGCAACGTGCAAGAAAAGATTTTCCAATATCGACCGGTCTTAATCAAAGTGTTTTTATTCATCACTTCGTTTATAACAAGGAAAAAGTCCAAAATTTGGTGATATACCCAAAAAAAATTGAAGTTAAGATTCAAAACAGTTACGATCAACTTAATCAACTAATTAAGTCGTCACTTGACTTGTTGGATCGCATCGATTGTAATTTTTGGTATGATGCTAAAAAATAACTCGAGAAAACCCAAAAACCTTGCATAAAGGACACCTTAAGTTCTAAAATCCAATCAGGCCAAACTTAACGACAAATAGGCTTAAGTCTACACAGCATGTGAGATGATTGGTAATCAGTTATTTATAAAAAGATGACACAGAAACTAAAAGCCAAGTGAACCAGTTTGCAAAGAATCATCCTCCATTGAAGCTGCTTTGGAGCTCTGAATGAAGACTTGATCTTGACAAACTATAATATATAATGAAACCATAGTAGTAAGAATAGACAAATGCTAATGAGACAAGGACTAGGTAATAAACTTCATGCTGGCCATGTAAATTCAAACTGATTGTACCATAACACTCAAAATATATTAAGAGAATAGAAAAGGGGAGATGAGACTATCCAATGGAGAATTTACGTCTTGGACGATTTACGATTGGATTAAAGATATTGAAAGTTTTCTCCTGTCGATTTAGGCCAATGATCATGGTTCTAAGCTGTTTCAATCTCACATTGGTAAAAAATAAGATTAAATGCGTGTATATGAATTCTTTGACACTTTTTCTTTGTAAATCGATTTTCAGGTCAAGTTCTACAAATGAGTTCATAACAATTGATATTTGAACTAACCACCACGTCAAATATGAGATTGAATACAACACAGTATAAGCTGCAACTCTCTATGGTCGAGTCATGGAATAGACAATTTATAGGCTGAATTAAGATGACTTGGTATTATGTATGAGTATAATACTATCTTGTTGAATACTAATAGGTGAATGGAGCTGCCAAAAAAAAAGAACTACTGTTGGGTCCGCGGACTTCGGTTATGGAAGCATGGTGGAATGTTATGATCCCACATCAGTTAAAAATAAAACTAGATGTGTGTATATAAATTCTTGGATATTCTCCCTTTACAAATCGATTTTCAAAAATAAGTCCTACCCATGGGTTCAAAACATAAAGAACCTAAGAGAAGAAAGATCCAATCCCAGAAATGCCATAAAACCATGAACAGAATAATACAGCTCAAACTATGCTAAATTCAACCAAAAAAAAAAAATCAAAATTCAAATGCCAGACACCTTTCACTGTATGCTTGGTCTTCTTTAATGATTTGGGTAACAAGTCTTCACCTATATATATATATATATATATAAAGATGATAATATGTTCTTTAACTCTTGTGTTCAAAATATCATTTTCATAGAATCTTTCTGATAATCATATCACACTAATCAGGAGACCAATAATAGACATCCGAATAAAATAACTTAAGGCTGCAAAGCACAAATCTTTTGTTAAACCCCAAAAGCTAAAATTTTCACTAACCACCCCCTAATCATATGATTAATCTATCCTTTAAGGGCATCTTTCCATACATGAAATCCACTACATTAACCTTTACCTGTTCACAATAATTTAAAAAAAAAAACAGAAAGTTTTTTAAAGCCCTCAGATTCATTGGGTCTAGTCAGAACTTCACCCAATTCCACCCTGAGATTCCCGTATACATATTGAATTAATTCCAACTGTTTTTTTTTTTTCTTGTGCCCGGTGAAAAAGAGAACAGAAGCTTCTGTTTTCTGGTTAATCTCTGAAAATTACAGGAGCCCAAAATGTATGCCACAAATTGTGGTTTGACTTCAGAACAAGAAAAATCAAGTTTTAATCATTCTTATTAGATTTCTATGGGAGCAGAGGAGGCCCATCATACAGCTGGTTACAACATAAGAAATAGTCATACCAACTGATTACACGATTGAACACTGTACAATTGACAAGAAAAGCTATGATAATTGCTATATATATCTTCTCAAAGTCCAAATCATATGGCTGAATTATAAGTTACAATGTCTGGTAGTTGGAAAATGAAAGCTGGTGGAAGATCTCCACTTTTTCATTCCTCTGCTTGGAAAATATATCTTCCATGTGGTTGTTACGTTTGGTGCTGTTTACTATGCACCCAAAAAATATTGTTCTATGTTATACATTGAATACTTCCCCCAAACTAGCCAGAAGACCAAAAATCAATTACAAAAACAAAATGACATAAAGCTAATAGGATAAAAATTATATGGATTAGACCCTAAAGATGAAATTAGCAATCCAACTAAAGATCTCTTTGTATGTACGGCAGCCTAATTCTCCCACTGGGAATTGAAATGAGAACCGGTGGATATGCGATCACAGCTCCTTTTTCATGGAGGATCCCTTACCAGAGAAGCTTTGTGAATGAAATACAGTATCCTGCTTCGGATTGTGGCCAAATCCCATTTGAACAATGCTTTGTAGGTCATCTTCACAGAATGTTGGAAACTGGCATAATAAGATGATAAGCAGGATTGGACAATGATTAAAAATTCGTTTGTCAAGTGTTCATAGAGACTATCTGAATTGCCAAAAACAGGTTAAAACTTGATTACCCGAGGAAGATCTTGATTGAATTTTTCAACGGGATGTAATTTCATGCCAAGGTTGTGGCACAGTGCTGTATATAATGGGTCCCCTGAGCATTGGCTCATTGTTCCAGTGGAGATTTTTGTTTGTTGTGGGCTTTGCAGTGGCTGGTGCCCACAGGAATCCGTCACCGAGGTATCTAATGAGCACAATGGATGTGGCAAAGAACCATTTGGTTGGAATATCTGAAATTTACAATGGACCCGAGAAGTCAATTTGCCAAAATTAAGTGAATGGTATGGAGAGAGAGCCATTGAAATGATGCTAGTAACTTACATCCTTTGAAAGGAGAATATTCATATCAACATCCAATCTTGGATTCACTGAAGCTAATTTCATCGAGAGGAACTACAAAATTTAGAGACACCCATTAACAGATGAGACCTAAATAAGCAATGACTATCACAAACTCTGCTTGAATTTAACTTGATTTACCTCAACTTGGCGTTGCAATGACTGCACATAATTTATAATTTCATCGAGCATAAGTGCTTTTCCAGTCACCTAAGATAGAAATTCACTATGCCAGGTTAGAAATGGACCCATTAATGAGCTTAGACCTATCTACGATTACAATTTCAACCACAAGCATTTCTGCACACCTTATTGCAACCTGGTACAAGATCTTGGAGAAGTTTCATCCGTTCGCTGATCTTCTCTCGTCGGACCTGATCAAATGACGAGATTATGATACGACACATGGGATGGGATGGCATTATTGAGTACATAAGCAAGGAATTAGCTCACAAAGCTTACTCTTTCGGCTAAACTATGGCTGTCAGTAGCTTGACCCCTCCTTGCCCTGACATGAATGTAGTCCTTTGGAGGTTCAGGAGGCTTTGGATTAGCCTTAACGTGTTTCTTACTTTCATCCCCTGCATCACTAGTACTTCCCTTTGTTTCCTCCTCTGTTTTGACACCACCATTTTCATTTCCATTTCTTTCTGATGACTTGGGTCGCTTTGCATTTGTATCATCATCAGCTTCGGTGCCCTGAAAGTAAAATCGTCCCAGCTGTATTGAGTTTCTAAATCGAATTAATGAACAGAAAATTGGGATCATCCTGACTTTATAAGTCGTACCTTTATATAATTGGCAGACTGAATTGGTGCGTCTTCCTTTGATATTCCCTTAGAAACTGCTTTTCTTTTCCTTGAACTCAATTCATTTGGAGTTTTTGACCTGATTTCTCTACTTGGTATTTGTTCACAAACAGAAGATTCCTCATTAGAATTTGCAGCAGAAACTGCTAATTTACTCAACTTCGTATCAGAAACCAAACCCGAGCCATGCGACGACCTCATTTCCATCTGGGTTTGGGCAAAGTTCTTGTTTTCCATTGGAGATCCAGCTGCTTTAAAAGAAGGACTACTCGAAACTCTCGGAAACTTTCCACTTCCCAACAATGGAGTGCCCGACCTACATGGTAATTCAGCATTGTTTAACCCAAATTGACTCGTTGGACCATTGAAACTACGACTTCCAAAACAGGAAAATTTTGCAGCCCTCTCAACAAACCCAGGATCAGCCGAGATTGCCGGCAAAGCAGGATTCAAAGGCACTGAAGTACCCAAATTGGGTAAGTTTTGTTTCCCAAATTGGTCCATAATTGGCATACGCAACTTAGGTGGAGAGTTCACTGGTGTTCCATAACATGAATTGCTAGTACTGTGACTTCCACTACCAATGTAAGGTGTCCCAACGTTTGTAGCATCCATTAAAGGAGGTGAGATCACGGGGGAGTTACAAATGGTGCCCAATTTTCCAATCAATTCACGAATTGCAAAGTTCTCATGGGACATGGCTGAATTGGAGGGAACGGGGGATGAGACCATTGAGCGCAGGGCTGACTCGAAGTGGGTGTACTGATCGGTTGACTCGTCCCAATAGGGATTGAGAAAACAGTCTGAAGATTGCTCCGAAGAACAAATTAGTTCCACAGCTGAAGATAAGGATTGCCATGTGGGCATAGAGGGCTCGAAGTTTTGTGGTGGTGGAATTCCAGTATTGAGAGAGAAGTCTTTGTCCATCCAGAAAGATATTGAAATTGAAGACGAGAAGTGATACAAAGATGGGAACCCAGGTGAGTTCTCAGTAATGAGAATGAATTTGAAGAGAATCTTAGGTTCTTGACGAATTAAAGGATAAGAAACAGAGGAAACAGGGTTCACTTAGTGGGCAAAGAATGCAAATGGAGTTTAATATGATTTTGCAATTTCAGGGAGGCTAAAGCGGGTGAGGTTGCAGAGAAATGGGGGTTTGTGCAGGTGCAAGAAAAAGCAACGGAAAAGCTGAGAGAGAGAGAGAGAGAGAGAGGGGGAAGGTTAAGGATTGGGTAGTGAGGAAGTTATATAGCCGAAAGAGAAGTGGGTGGTTTGTTTGACATTTTTGTACTGATTTTTTTTTTTTTTGCCCTTTCCCCGTAGAATGTAGCCGTAGACAGCGGAGACGAAGGGTAAATGCCGGGCCTTGAACGTCAAAGCACCAAAATGTCCACTCCCATCTCTTGAAATTACAAGTTTTCCAGGCTTTCATGGAAGACTCAGACCCTACTGCTCTCCCTCTCTCTTTCTCTCTCTCTCTCTCTCTCTCTCTCTCTAGGTGATTTTTCACCTACTATTGAAGCCCTAATTGATTTGCATTTATTTGTGCTTATATCGTTCCTAATTGTTGGGAAAATTATATGCGGAAACAACCCAAGTGAGTAATGATATGTATCCAAATTTATAATTTAAATTTATATTTCAAATAAAGAGAATCATTGGATCAATAGGTTCTATTTAAAAAAGTTGATCAGACTCACTGATCCAATAATCTCCTTGATTTGGAATACATAGCACTACTCACCCAAGTGTTGATAGGCCAGAAAATAAATAAAAAAACCCAAGTGTTGATAATATGTATCCTCATTGCATACATATAGTAATATACATACATTTAATCCTCACATACTATAATTCAAATTGTAAGAGGGATGATATATAAATTTAGACATGCTGAGTTTTACTTTAACAATTTCTTTTCGTGAATATTTTAATTTGTGTAATACTACGTGGACTTAAAAAATAGATTTAAAAACTAGACTTGATAATCTCAACCATTGATTTCACTGTAGATCCCAGCATTTATTGGAACACACTACCTATTAAATGGTTAAGATTATCAAGTCTACTTTTTAAATCCATGTAGTATTACTCTTTTAATTTTGACAAAGATAGTCTGACTTTGATCAGATCGAAGTGAATATTATTCGAGTACACATAAATTAATTCAGACACCCTAATCCTTCAATCAATCAATATATATAACGATTTTCAAAGAAAAAAAAATCAACTTTCGTGATTATTTTTCATGTTTTTAGGTTTTCCATTGGAAAGGACTTTGACTTTCGGGATAAGATTACAATAATGCCGAGGTAAAGCATCAAAAATTGATTTGGATTATTAATTTTAATTTAAATAATCTGTAATTATTAATTAAAATAGTAAAAATAAAAATTAAACGTGAAGTATTTTTATTAGATAAAAAAAAATAAAAATACAGTACAATAATATGAGTAATATGAAGAACGAAAATGACATTTTAGTACTGTAATGAGACGCCAAATTTCATGATATCATCACTGACGTTCTACGTTTCACGCTGTGCGTGAGGGGAGAAAGATGAAGGTTAGATTTGGCATTCCAGGTTTAGGAAAGATTATCTTCTCTCTTTTTTATTATTATTTTCTTCTTCTACGGTTAAAAGCCTTAAAAGTCTATTGGTCCTCCATATCTTATCCTATACTAGTCAGTAATATAATACAATAATAATTTTAAATTTCAGTCATTGGGTCAATAGAATAACCTGTTTTGGTTTAGAATACTGTTGTGGACACTATTTTTGAAGCAAAGTTAAAATCTTTGAATTTAATCTTAGAAAGAATGAATAATAATTGGGGGGACTCCTTTTTTTTTTTTTTTTTGATCTAAGTGTAGACTCGTTAAGTAGGTCAAGTAAATATATTGATAAATATGACACAAATTTAAATACATAAGTTTTATGTATAATATAAACTTGATACTATACGACTCCAATTATACACAATTATAATTAAATATAATAAAACATGATAAATTTTAATAAGTTTATTCGATAGTCTCATATAAGTTCATCCAATGACAACCAACCTTGCTCTCAAAACTATTCACATTAACTATTCACATTGCACCGTGCCTCAGATACGGGTTACTAAAAGTGTTCAAATTTTCGATTATTAGCAAATTCCGACCTTACTCTACCCTACCCTATCTTGCTTTATTGATTAGCTACATGAAAAAATCGGGTAAGTCAATGAAAATTTTTTGGTACAAAATTTTTGTATTTATTATATATATATATATAAATTAATCCATCAAAATTAAAATTCAAAATTCTAGAAACTCTAATCTTTTATTGATGTTTATGATTTTCTTATATATGATGTATTGATATCTATAACTTTATTGTTATTTTTTATTGTAATTGTTTATGTATTATCAAAGTTTTTTAGTTTTTTTAGTGTTAGTTAATTGGTGCAGGTTACTTACTTAAATTGTTAAAATGATTCAAAAATTAATAACTAAAAAATATGTGTTCACCTGATTTCTTACTCGACTTCTTATCCGATTATTTTGAACAGAATTCGAGTAAAAATAGTACACTTAATCTGATAAGATAGGCCAAAAAATATTTCTTATGTAAAATATCAGATAAAAAAATAAAATATTATAATTTTTACTCATAGAGTAAGCTGAACACCCTACGATTATTCTTACTTATGTATAAACTAAACAAATTTCAATCCAATGTGATAAAAATAGTAGTACGGTACGGTACATTTCACAACCCTTTATTGAAATTTGGCTGGCGGTGGGTTGGGCAAGACTTGGTTCTCTCTGAGGTGTAATTTAGTCATTCAAAGTTATTGTGCTCTAGCAGCATTTGGTTAAGCTTTGGCACTTTGGTCGGCCCTTTGTTTTGGCGGTGAGATTTTAATAGTAAATAATTATTGCACTAAATTCCCACCCCTCCGATTAAATTGGGTTTGGTCGGGTTCACATAACAAAGAATATAAACCCGAATTGTTGAAATATGTAACCGAGGTAGGGGTATTGCTCGAAAGATGAGTTAGTTGAATTCTGTTTAGACTTGGTTTTGATAGAACTCAATTTAAACTCAATTCATTTTTTAACAAGTTCAACTTTAACGATTTTTTAAATTTATTTAAAAAAATGAGTTTAAAAAACTCGACTTGAGCTCACAAAACATTATTAGAAACACTCTTACTTGTGGGTGATTTACCAAAAAAAATTAAAAAATATATATATTAGAAGAAGGGTGTGTTTGTTAATTCAAATTCAATACTTAAAATGAATGTATTTGACACTTATTAATTAAGCTCATTTGATAACTAAAATTTCAACTCTCCTAATATGTTAAGTGTTCATTTAAAATAGGTTATAATATTAAGTAGGAGATCTCTTACTTAATTCTGAAAGTTGAAAGTGCTAGATAAACCATATTTAATAATATTTATAATATGATAATTATACCTCGAAATATTTTATAAACCTATTAAAGCTCTAATTAGTGTTATCTCCAAAAATAATAACTATATATCTTTATTGTCAATCGTCTTCTTCATCAGATAATAGGTGTTTTTTTTCTTTTTTCTTTGCTGTCTACTGTAAATAAACATGTTAAAACACACACCTACGTTCACTGCACACCCACACACAGATATGCACTGTATGCAGAACCACCCTCCCCCACCCAAACTACCCACACACAAGCACAAATTGCACACATACACACACATATATTATTAATGAGATTTAATTTATTTTATATTTTTAATTAGATTATTTATTCATTTTTTTTATCAAATTTTATTATTTAATTATTGTGTTATTCAATTTGTTATTGATTTGATATATTGTCATTTTTTATTAGATAAAACATATTTTATAAATATTTTTAAATTAAAGAGAGGAAGGGTAAAACTGAAAATTAATTTATTTTCAAACGTCAATTTTGTGTAATTATCAAACAGTTTGATTTAATTAAGTACTTAAATTTCAGTGGATACTTAAATTTGCAATACTCCACGTGTGTTGCACGTGAATAGTTTGCATATATAAAAATTAATAAAATATATTAGATATATATGTATTTGAATTAAATATCATCTCAAATTTATCAAACTTAATTTTTATTATTCATAATCTATTATATAATTATGAAAATTTTGTATGTTCCCAAAATTCTTTGTTATAATTAAAAAAAAAAAGAAATACTAAAAGTTTTATTTTTTTGAATTTTGTGATTGAGATTGATTTTTTAGTAATGTTTAAAAAAATAATTTTTTTGAAATTCATTTGATTATGATTTCACTTATAATTTCTTTAAATAAAATAAAATAATTATCAATATACTAATCACATTGGAACCTTACTGCAATTAATAATTAGTTATGTCAATTGGAATAAGATTTAATATACTACTCTTTAATATATATTTTTAAGCATACTATAATTCTAAAAAAATTAAGTTTTACATAAAAATACACTACAATATGTATTTTTACATAAAATCTTAGTACAACTTTAAAAATTTATTGTGACTAAAGAATTATATTGATATAATATAAATTAATTTTAAAAAATTATATGTATGATTATTTTTATCTCAAAAATAAAAATTTTAATTTTTTTGATAAAAAAAATGTACATATGTAGACATAATATTATCTCTGCATACGACATGAGTAATATCAGATTGATAGATTTTTAAAAAAAATTTGAACATTTTATTGAAAATATAATGATGCATATTTTTTTAAGGGTAATATAATCAATCAAAATATTTTATAGAAACTAATTAAATAATTAAAAAAGATGTTATATATAATTTAGAAATTTAAAGACATAAAGATATAATGATAATTTAGATATTTAATTGTGAAATGATAGAGTAGTCTTTGTAATACTTTATAAGGGTAAAATAGAGATTCAAAAATTTTTCATTTTAAAGTTTTATTAGTAGTATATATATATATATATATATATATATATATATATATATATATATATATATATATATATATATATATATATATAGATTAATCGAGTCAAGCTTTGCGATTTGAGCTTGAGTTTATCGAGCTCGTTTTTTTAAATGAATCTAAAAAATTGTTCAACCTTGGTATGTTTAGAAAAAGAGTCGAGCCTGAATAATTCGATTATTTTACATATAAATGAGTCATGCCTTTTTAAACTCTTTTTTTTAAACGAGTCTAAAAGTTATTCAATCACAAATCGTTTAAAACACGAGTCGAACTGAAGTAACTCGTCTCGATTAAACTTTTCACCACCATACAATTAAGTAGAATTCATTAATATTTATAGATTTAATTAGTATATATTATTCTAAATTTATGAGACTTATAATGAGTTTAGAGCAGAGTGATTTGAGAAAGAAAAACAAAAAAAGAAAAGAAACATTATAGCTATTTTAAGTATAAGCAAAAAAATTGGCATTTCTCCCTCTATTTAAATTAAGTAGCAATAGATGGGGAGATGACAACTTTTCGTAACTAGGGAATGTTCGTGTCTGTAGACACTGTGTTAAATAAAAAAAATTGCCAACATTTACCATCAATAATTCTATCCCATAAATAATTTTGCTCTATTCTCGAAATAATATTTTTCACTATTTTTATTTGTACTTATCATTGACAAACACAAACCCATTACCATTTAATAATTTGGTAACTTCATAATGGCTATGTAATATCAAAATACTTATTGCCAAGGTTTGTTGCATCTGGTAATAATGATCATAATTAATTGTATCAGGGGCCTTAGTAACTATAATAACATGTTATTATTGTCACGTAATGTCACTGTTTAATAATAAATTAATTTATAGACAAATGAACTCTCCGTGATTGAGTAACTTGTCTATCCATTAAGATAATAACTACTTCGTGTAACTTTGTCTAGTTATAAGTTTATTATTACACGATAATATTATATGACAATGATGATATAGTCTTATCATATTCTCCCATTAACAATGGTGCAAAATCTTTTTTTTTTTTATTCAACAATTAAAAATGTTCAAACCATCTTACGCGTAACTCACGCTGCAATAGTTTTTTCCATTTCTAATTAGCAATTCACTGGCAATCATGGGTTCTGGTCAAACAATCAATTCCTGCTGGTTATGAAATCTATTTCCACCTTGTGAAATAACTGAGGTCTATCTTCAACAAGAAAGAAAGAAAGAAAAAAAAAATAAATAAATAAAGTACCTTTCAATTGCTACAAAAAATTTGATAAATAGCGAGAATTTTCCATTACCAGAGGAAAAAGGGACAATTTCAAGGAATAACCTAGTGGAGATAGGGATGAATTATAAATTCAAACGTTTTATGTTCAAAACTTGATAACTCCTTTAATAAAATCAGATTATAAAAGATATATCTCTCATGAATTCGAGATTAGTCGAAGTGCGCATAAACTGACTCAAACAATCCTAATTGTAGTATCCAAAAAAAAAAAAAGAAGAACAACATATAATTGGAAATTACTAGACGATAGTAAGATGAAATTCATGATATATTCACTAGAAGATAGATGCATGCCTTTGAGACATTCAAAGCTTCTGGAGATAAGTGAAGAAGAACTTGGTGATATCTCTTTCTGTCATGCATTTATTGAAGCAACAAAAGGCTCCTTGGACCAGAGAGACCATAAAAGATTGAATTCAAAGAAATACCATGGCTGACCCGGCATTGTTGGATTACTAATCATTGTCACCCAACCCTTTTTGTATTAAAGACGATTCAATCAGTTGTAAATTTCATACCACCAATCACGTTATCCCTTTATGATACAGCTGTTAGAATTGGGATAGCCCAAGGGAAAATGACCCAAGGGAGAGCTCAACCCAGCCATCAGAAAGGGCTCGTTTTTGGACATGAGCAGATTGGCCCACTAAGGACAATGACTCATAATGCACTCGAGGCAGCCCATCGAGCTTGAGGGAGGACAAAAGGGAGAATTACTCGATTGGACCTCATCCGAAAAATAGCCATCAATCCTAACAAACAGAAGACCACCCCATTATGACGAGGGATCATTTTAGAGTAGGAGTATATAAGCAAACTCTTGTCCTCCAAGAAAGGGGAGAGCAATTGTATTCACTAAGGCAAATAATCGTCTCTTCTTTTTCTTCTTCTTTCTCCTAAAAACAATACAAATCATAAAATAAGAGACTCTATTAGAATAGACTAACCCAACTTTTCAACTGTGTTGTGAACCACTTATTTCTTCGCGTCTTTACTATAGTCATTCTACGTACATACATGCATAAATATTTAACCATTCCACATATAGAAGAGCTTTTTAGCCTTCCCTTCACTTGTACATCCAATTTTTTTGCATAATCAATTTATATATAAAAGCATCTTCGACCATTACCCAACTTAAATTTGAATAAAAACAAACTAAAAATAATTTCTAGTCCTTTACTCAAACTTACATCAAACAACAAAAAACTCAAATCAAGTAAAACTCAAAGCTTTAATGATCAAATTTTATCATTTTTTAAAGATCAAACGATCATATTTCACCTTCCTTTAAATTTAAATTTCTCTATTAAAGTGTTTTACATTAAATCAAATTTTTTAATCACATTTTAACTCAAATTTAAGTCAAGAATAAAGGTGGACTGACGAGTCCTCCTTGAATTCATGATAAATGATCAACTTTTGAGAAAAATGGAGAAAAAATTATCGGAGGAAATCTCACCATTTACTAGTGAGAGAGCCGTGAGTCCCTATTATAAGTTTGAGCAACCTTTTAGGCTTTGCTGATGGAGTGCTTCTATATGTTTTTGTCCTTTAATACGTTGTGCATATTAATTAGACAAACAATATGTCCTGTCTTCACTATGTTTCATCATTTTGAATAAAGAAAATTATTCATAGATAACTGCGTTTGCTTGCTCAAATAGGTTTTGCAAAACAGTTATGATCTCATGTATTTACCAAATATTTTACAAAATTTTATTTACCAAATTATCATGAATATCGGTCCCCTCCAAATTAACAAAAATTCAATATCCAGTATAAGATAAAGGAATTCAAATCCGCTTATAAATAGTGGATCCAACTTAAATTCAAGTGATCTTCTATTGAGGGAAACAGAGGAAAATAGTAACAGAATGGATCTCAATCCAAGAGAAAATTTTATGAAATATTGAGCTATTTTCAAATCTAAAAGTAGTAAGAGAAGTAAATCAATAGAAATAAAAAAAGGAGTTGGAAAGCAACAGACTGGCTAACTGATACTTGGCGTCTGTTGCAATCTAGCTATATATGTACCACCTTCCCCATGTACCAATGGAGTAAAAGATTACACTTACCAAAAAGGATTCATATCCCAATCAATTTTCAGTACTGTATATCTCGTTGCTCGCTCTGCTGCTTTCAGTTGTCTACCCCCAGCAAACTGCAGGAAAGAAAATGAACAAATTTCTCATCATTGATGGGCAAAAAATTGAGAAATTAACGGTACCCAATTTTCCCTAATGAAGAGATTCAACATTTCAACCTGTACATCGAGGTAATGCCCTACTGACCACCAGTGGGGGAATGGGGACTCGGACGCAGGTGCCAGCTATTCACCTCCTTATTATCAGGACTCTGGACCTTTTTCAACAGTGGTGAAATATCAGCTGCTCTACGTATAATACACAGACTGCACTTTCTTAGAAAAGATTTCACAACTGCTAAAAAAAAAAAAGGTAGATGTAGCTGCAAATTGGCTCATCGAGGATTGGAGACTCCGAACAATCCAGGTCACATTACATTGCAAACCATCAAATCAAAACAAGATAAACCAAAAAGATCTCCCGAGAAATGAGCTTAAGGCTATTCAACTGTACAGAGTACAAAAGTTATAGAACTATACAATTCGGGAAAGACCGATGAGATCTCAAACATGATAAAAAGCAGAGCAACACACCATCGAAGAAACACAAAATTACCTACCAGGTATGATCAATGATGCACCAAATTGAGAATTGATTTGGTGCAATTCAAAAGACAACATAACGCTCACCCTCATTTATCCATGACATGTTAAGAACCAATATTAACTCTCTCTAAGCTCCCAGTAATAAGCCAATTATCAATCCATCTTGTAAGCCCAGCCATGCCTACCCAAGAATGCTTGTACAGCCTCTTTTATGGCCAAATTGGGTACCAGTTGGGACAAAGTAAGTGGTTCATGGGTAACTGGGTCAAACTCCCCCACCTAAATTGGCATTAAATCAATGGTTAACACATACATGAAAATGGTGACAATAATTCAATTATGCAAAGCAAAACACGGTTTATCTTCTCCAGATGGTCAATGATCACGGCCCTCTCATATGTAATTCCACTGGGAGTAATGACAGGATCACGCAAAATGTCAAGCGCAATCTTACAACATAGATAGTCAGGTACCTGTAATCCTAAGTCAGAGTGACACGAAACACAATGCACTTGATTGAGAGGGAAAGAAAATTTAAGAGAAATGAGGCACTTGCTCACCTCTGTTGGTAAGTCAGGCTTCTGCAGCCTTCTTGAATACCTGCCCCAGAGCCTCCAATTGGTCTGAATTGGAGTTAGTAGCTTCATCTAAAAACTCTTCCATATGTAATTCATCAAATACATGTTTCTCTTTTAGAGCAATCTCACAAGCTTCTCTGAGACACAGATTAGAAAAAAGAATGAAGCGTGCCACAGCATAACAAACACAGTAAACTAATAGAACATTGAAAGCGTCACAAGAATTTAAGCACTGCCTGACATCCATTGATCAGAAGCCCAAACTCGACGAGGAAGGAGCACATATTTCAAATTTTGCAGTTCCCAAGAACGTGCAGTAGACTCATGCTCCCACTCCAAGTATTTTGCTTTAGCAAGCTCCTGCCATATCTCCTCTACCATGTAGCTCATAGGGTTTGCACCCCTACCAAGATCCAATGCCTAAATTTTAGGACAATCCTTCAAATCTTCAATACAATGTCTATCTCAATGAGAAGTCAGGAGGTAACTTATCTTATAAGAGTGTGCGAAATATGATTATAGGCAATACCGATGATAGCGATCATGATCATGACAGTGAGGAGGAATAGACACTGAGAATAATATTCCTCATAAAGTAAAAAATAGAAAGATAAATGAACAATGTTAAATAAAAGAGGCTGTGTCACGTTCAATATACACAAACTCTACAACAAACCACCTCAAATTTTAAAAGCTTCTGAAATCGATTGATTTTAAGTTTTCAAAATTCCAATGACTCCATTCTTACTGCCAATTGTAATATTTACATACATACCATAGAGATATAGTGCATCTATGCGCCTCAGTTTGTTTATTCGGGCAAAAACACGTCATTTCCATGAAACTGACAAAATTATCTAAAACAAGCCAAGAAAAAAACAACTCCACACTTTTTCCAAAGCCTTTGATTCCCTCAGCATAATCTTCCCTCTGTAGCAAAGCAAACCCTAGCATATAGTGAGCCTGTCATTGAGAAATACATGTCTTTAGGTCATTATTATACACACCCGAGCACGTGACTTTACTTATATCTGATTAACAGCAATTTGGGCTTTTCACAATTTGTTGACATAAGTTGTATCCATAGTCAGTGGCACAATCAATCAACCTATGAATTTTGTTCTTGATAACATCAACAACCCAGAAGCAATTGCACATAAGCCAAATTCAAACCCACCAAGTTAAGCAACTTATCCCACAATACAATTTGAAAATAAATGGTCAATGCTTTCATTATCACCTTTGCACATCACAAACATCAGATCCCTCAATTTAACCCACATACAACTAACAAAAATAATTAGACAACTATTAGAAATTGAATTCCTAGGGAATAGCTTCTCGATTCAAAATGTTGATAAGTTATGCGCTGCGAGATATACATTGACACCCAAAAACGGGGGAAATTAGTAGTGCAATTGTCATCAGTTACAACAGAAATTTAAAGCCGCAAGAGACAAGCTGAAAGTTCGAAGAGAAACTAAATATGCTATTACCACAATCTGTGCAGCCTTAATCCCTGCACTGTGTCAGCACAGAGTGCTTCTCAATCCCAAGAACATTGCAAGAGAATTTTAAAAATTCAGCGTCGCTTTAAGCCAGAAAGACTCTGAAGTTCTAGCAGCCGCTCGAGGGAAACTAAAGACCACCTATCCTCAGTTTGTGCAAATACTTTTTGATTGAGAGAGTCTATTATTATGCTTATGTTACCAAAGCCATAAATCTGGTGACCATCTTGCATTCTGCCGGGTTTAGGCTTAAATAGCAAACCATTCTGCTGTGCATGGACTTCAATAACTTCTTTCAAGCTCATCTCTAGCCCGCCACCCAAGCCCTCCATCTGGGTTACACTACCTACGCTTGCAGAAGTTCGTTGTTGAGCTTGCGCAGCTCCTTTTTGCTGAGCCTCAAATTGCCTTTGTTCAAGCACCCTGAGATAACTAATGTTCTCTCTCAAACCAGGTTGGACCACCTCCATGCCTTCAACAGCCTGATTCATCATGTCCAAACCCAAATTAAGCCGATATCGAATGTGTTCATTTGCCAGAAGCTCGGGTGGAAGAAGTTCCTTCCAACCCAAATACCATTGGGTCACTTGTTCAAAGTTTGGATTAGAGCATAACCAATGATACAAAACTTCTTGCCACTTGTTGAAGAACACGTCCATTAACGGAACCATATGGTGAATGGGAATGGCAGTGGCCCAAGTTCGAATCCAATAGAACGGATCAAGTTTCTGATCTGCTGGATTTATTTCAAAATCATGCATGACAGTCAACAATTTTGGAATGATATATCGGACCATTAGTTTTTCCCAGCTGGTTGGATCGAACACAGTCTTCCACGGTGACAATATATAGTAGGCAGACATATCACTAGGATGCCAAGCATGAAGAACGCTTTCCAATCTATTACGTATTGTATGATAGAGAGCCTCCAACTTCTGTCCCAATAATGGTAGCCATGGATGCACCCACGAATGGATAGGAATAGTTTCCCGACGTGGCTCCCATGACTCCACAGCAGCTGATAATTTTGGCAAAACTACATTGTCCAATATACTCTGGAGGATGGAAGGAGGCAGCAGCCTTTCCCAAGACTCCAAAAAATGAAGCATGGGTTCAGGGTCCCTAGCCTGCCAAGTATTGGTGCCAGTTATCCTCACAGCAGGGAACACAACTTCCATAAACAGCTGAGTGTAGGGTGAGGCTGCATCAGAGAAATCAAAGCAATCTTCACCCTGCAACAAATTCTTCCACAATGACATCACTTCCAATCCATGTTTTGGATTTTGAAGTGGGTCCCATCCCTGAAATACTCGAATAAACAAAGGCAGAGCAAATGAGCAAGCAATGCATGACAAATTACAAAGTTTGTAATCTTCAGCATATCTCCTCTGCAAGTCCCCAAATGACTTTGCAAGGGAGTCGAGAGTCAATTTTCCCAATGAATTCTCTGTGCCAATCTGGTCCAACACACTAACTATTTCTTCCGTACTATCCAGCTGTTTCTTTTGGCGAGCCGCATCAATTTGAAGCTTCTCCTTCTCCTTTTGCAATGTAACCACAGTCTCCCTCTCGTTTCTCAAATCTTGATCTATTTTCTGTATATCAAGCTCTGCTAAGTCAACAATCAATCTCACGTTATGCTGAAACTCAGGCATGGGGACATCGTTTTCCTTTGCTTTCTCTTCAGCATCCAAGTTCTCCAAATTTGTTAAAACACGAACCTGCGGTCCTCTCATATCAAAAACCTTCTGAACAACTTCCATGCCCTGCTCTTGCTTCTGGGCCAACAACTCTTCTGCCGTAACATAGACCTTCTTATTCTGCCGACCTTGCTTTGACCAAAGCTTCTCTTTTGAGAGACCCTCCATGGCCTTAGCCACATTAGGCAACGACTTCTTCTCCTCTACTTCCTGCAATGCTGGCAAATCAGACTTTCCATAACCCATTCCCATAAGCTTTGGCCGCAACTTAGCCTCAATAGGAGAAACAATACCTTGCTCGTTTTTACCAAGCCCACCTCCTTTGTAACCCATCTTCTCAAGTAACTTTCTCCCGATCCCTTTGGTGTGCTCCTCAAATCGACCAACACCACCAAGCTCCGGTTCTCTCCTTCCCACTTGGGTGGCTTTCTTGGCCAATCTGGACTTCTCCTTTTCCCTCTCACGGCGCCGCTCTGCGCCTTCCCTGATCTTCTTTCAAAAAGCTGTTGGTAGAAAGACATCTCCATCATCTTCTTGGTCGGCTCCATTTTCAACCACTGCAATCCTGGAAGCACTGGAATGAAAGCCTAGGCCAGAAGACCCAGAGCTGGATGCTCCGAGCCCCAAACTAGAAGTCTTGTTCTCCTCCTCAGCAGCATCAACATTCTCCTCTTTCAAATTGTCATCAATTTCTTGGTTGGGCATGACAGTGCCAGTGGATACGAAATTGACAGGCTTGGTGAAGTCCGATTTCTTAGAGAGATCTTTCCTTCGCTTCCTTGAACTAGAGCCTCCCCCGTTGTCAGAGTCACTGTCATCAGAGGCAAAGACACCATAGAGGACGTCGTCTTTGGTCTGAAGGCGTTTGTCTTTTCGCTTCCGGTAGTAAAATTCCCCACCAATCCACTGACCGTCTTCGTAATCGTTCTCCATCCCAAACTTCTCCATTTCTTGATAATCCACCATACTCTTCTGTTTTTCACTGAAACAAATACATGAAATAATAAATGCTATTGCAAAAAAGTTTTTCCAAACCAAAACAAGTAGTAGAAACTGGAAAGAACTCAAAAACCCAATTATAATCAAAGTCAATCACATGCTTATATCTACATAAAATTAAGCGATTTTGGTTTTTCATTGAATTAAACATAACCCACTGCAAAGAAATCACAAATAAACAAAACCCATATCACCAAAACGTCAAAATTAAACAAAACCCACCTCAAAAAATAATATAATATTATGCAAAAGGCAAACCCAAAAAATAATTAATGTATAACCAAACAATTCAAAATCAAAGGAAAATTTCGTAGACAGTTACCTCAGATTTTGGTTGGGTCAGAACCTCGAGTTCCAAGAAGAAGATTGCTTCTCTTACCAAGATTGAATATTGCAAGAAGATTGCTTCTCTTACATCTTAAAACAAAGAAGAATGTGACGGTGGCGGGACGAGAGAGAGTTGCCCGTATCGCCGTTGCGCAGGTCGGTCACACAACCAGCTTAAGCTCGCATAAATCTTAGGCTTTTCGAAGGCGATTTCTTCTTCCCAAGCCAGACTAAGTTTTACTTTTTCTTTTTTTTTTTTTAAATAACTACTCCCAGACTCACGAGACTATCCTCACATTTAAAATATTACACACAAATTCCTTAAAATTTGTACGTGCATAAAACATAGACCCTACATTGTTACTACTATGATGCACGGACACGGACACGGACCTATGTAATTTTTCAAAAAAATAGGACTAAGGACACGTTGAATAAATATATTCAAAAATATATTTTATAAGCCTATATAATCCAAACCCAACATTTTTTGATCAAATTATATATTAAAATAACCAAACCACCACATTATCACTAAATAGCATAGTAATTAAATAACAGTAAGTCAGTGAGCATAACACGTTGAACAAAAAAGCAGGCAGCAGCAAAAACAGCAACAAAAACAGCAGCAACAAAAATAGCAGGCAGCAGCAAAAACAGCAGGGTTTGCAGCAGCAAAAACAACAGGTTGCAGCCGCAAAAAACAGGAAAAAAAAATAGCAGACAGGAGAAATCTGAAAACCCTAACAGAACAAGCCCTAAAGAGAGATGAGAATCACATCTTATTGAAGAAAAAATGGTGTAAATAAGAAGAAAATATCATGGGTAGTTCAGATTGAAGGTTACCTGTGATGGAGAAATCTGGTGGAGAGAAGAAATCTGCTGGACTGTCGACTTGCTGGAGGGAAGAAACAACGTCGCCGGAGTGGTTGGGCTCTCCTCCCTTGGCTTGACAGAGAACTAACGTCGGTGTTTTTTTTTTTGGTTAGTCTCATTTTATACTCCGAAAGATAGTTCAAATTTAATTTGTACCCTAAATCTCAATTTAATCTTGTATCCCTCAAAGATCAAAAATCTCAATTTATACCTTAAAAATAGAAATTTGTATCAATGTGCACCCAAAGATCAAAAATTTCAATTTGTACCCTCAAAGATAGAAATTTGTATCAATGTGCACCCCCAAAGATAAAAAATCTCAATCAACAATTTACCCTCAAAGATAGAAATTTATATCAATGTGCACCCCAAAGATAAAAAATCTCAATTTGCACTTTCAAATATAAAAATTTGTATCATTATGCACCTAAAACTAAATTGATAAATTATACCTAGATCCTCTCATGTTTGTCACTTAATCATTTGAACCTCTTTACATTTAGAATATTACTCCTACATCTCATGACATTTATGCACGTACAACATGTAACCCATTTTCATTGATATCTGTTAATATAACCGTTAAAAACTATAATTTTATCCTAATAAAAAATTATAATTTCATATTACCCTTATTTTATGGGTCCAATATACTCTAAAGTTCAAAATCAAGCTTACCATTTGAATGTCTAATAAAATGTAGATATTTATATAATGTTTTTCATATTTTCCTTTTTATAAATATCTACATTCTATTAGACATTCAAATGATAAGCTTGATTTTGAACTTTAGAGTATATCGAATCCACAAAATCAAGGGTAATATGAAATTATAATTATTTATTAGGATAAAATCATATTTTTTAACGATTATATTAATAGATATCAACGAAAAGTGGTTATGTTTACACATGTACAAACGTCATGAGATGTAGGGGTAATATTCTAAATGTGAAGGGGTTCAAATGATTAAGTGACAAACATGAGGGGATCTAGGTATAATTTATCATTTTAGTTTTAGGTGCACATTAATACAGATTTCTATCTTTGAGGGTGCAAATTGAGATTTTTGATCTTTGGGGGTGTACATTGATACAAATTTCTATTTTTGAGGGTGCAAATTAATATTTTTGATCTTTGGGGGTGTACATTGATATAATTTTCTATCTTTGAGAGTGCAAATTGAAATTTTTAATTTTTGAGGATATAAATTGAGATTCAAACGATCTTTCGGAGTGCAAAATGAGATTAACCCTTTTTTTTTCTTCGTGTTCTCTCATAAAGAGTATAAGAAATATAAATTTCTTTTTTAACTCCTAGTTTTTTAGGTTTTTTATTTTTTGGCCCTTTTACTTTTATATAAACTACAAAAAAAATCCCATATTTTAATTTTAAAATTATAAAATGACCCTTAAACATGTCCAAACCATAGTTTTAAAATCCGGCTCGACCATAAGCCCAGAAAAGGGACTCGGTCAATGGATCACTGATTCAACCGTTGGATCATTGGTTGGACCGGTAATAAAATAAAAAAATAAAAAATAAATATTAATGATAATAAATAGGCTAAAAAATTGTACTAATTATAAAAATAATATGGTTAATGTATATTACATCAAACCCAAAATCTAAAATCATCAAACATGCATCCAATGCATTCAATTTTCATATAAATTTTAAGTAGAGAAAAATACATCTATGACAACAGTGACTTAGGTTTATTTCATATTAGTTAACATCAAGTCCAATTAGAATTACTTGTTACCATGTGGATTAATCTAACACAATTAATCTGCCAACCAGTTTTCAAAATTTAGCAAACATTTGTACAAAACATTTCTTAATAATGGATATAAACATTTCCTATTATCTAACACAATCCAACAATGGTTCATTTCTCAATGGGTCAGTACAAAACATGTTTTGAAATGTATGTTGAATCTAATTTTAAGTTCAATTCTTGTTTATTTGAATCATGATCTTAAATCTGGAGGGCTACTAAAGTTTTTTAATTTTAGTGTTTGTAACTTGAAAGTGTAAGTGTGGTGACGGTTATATCAAAATAGGCAAAAAATCTAAAATTGAAAATGTGATAATCAATATTCAAATTGATCCCAAATTTATACCCAACAAATGTGAAACATCAGACAAGCACAGAGAGAGAGAGAGAGAGAGAGAGAGAGATGTACTTGTTGGAGTGTTAAGTGGAGGAAATGTGTAGACTCAACTAAGTGAAAAGCCAAATCGTCAATGAAGGAGGTGAAGAATCGCAATAGGTCGTAGTTTCTTCACTTTTTCTGCCTTCGTCTGTTCGTCATTCTTACCTACCAAGCCACCACAATCGCTAATCGCAAGCTTGCAAGGCACAGAGAGAGAGGCTGGTTGGGTATTCTTCATCGAGGAGCCGAGGGTTCAAGAGAGTTTGGCTATCTTTGTTTCAAGAAAGGAAAAGCAATTAGGGCAAAAATACCCAAAGTTTGGTTTTTATATCATTTTAAAATACCCGCCCAGTTTGGCATAACCCGTCCGGTTTGAACAATTTCGTTAAAAATCGGCCGGTTCAATGGGTCATTAACAGTTCCCATGCTTAACCGATCTAAGAGCAACTCCAAAAGGAGGTGTCATTCTAAGGTGTCAAATCAGGCATTTGCAATCTTGAACAACGTTTTGGTATCCTTGAATTATAAATATACTCCAATGACAAGTGCAAAAATTGGATGCCATTTTAATATTTTAATATTTTTTATTAACAAATATAATAAAACTTAATGATTATATTTTAACGGGTATAGTTTTCATAATGATCGTAATTTAACAGATATATTTTTATAATAAAAATTTTAAATTTCAAAACGGTGTCGTTCATAAGCAAATCAGTGAAAGAACTGTTAAATTACGAATCCATCTACAAAAAAAAATATAATCAATTTAAAGAATGAGCATAAAATAATCAATCAAAAAATAAATAAAATTACCCTTAATTAAAACAAATAAATCTGTCATAAATTATAAATAAATTATAAATTATAAATTAAAACATGAGCAAGGGTGGCAGATGTAATTATAAATTACAACGCCTTCCCCTTCCCCTTCCCCTAAATAAAACGCTTCCTATCATTTCCCTTTCCAGAACGTCTGTTTCCCTTCCCTTGCGCCCTCTGTAACTTACAACGACAATAGCAAGCAATTTTCAGGCAACGACAAGCGATTCCCAACCTCCTACCCTTTCTCTGCGATTCCCAAAACGCCTCTGTGTCTCCGCGTCTCTTTCCAACGATTGAAGAAAAATTAGAGTAAAAATCTGGTAAATTTTCTTTTCAAATTTTCTGTATTTGTAAAAAAATTTTGTTGAATATAACTGTTGAAAGAGCGATTGAGATTGAACAGTGATTTTGCAACATCTCCCTTTCTCTCTCCAGAATTGTCAAAAATGTCACCCCAAGACCCTTGATGCCACCCCCATTCGAGTCTGAATTTTTGAATTTTGGGTGGCATTTTAGCGGTAATGGAGATGTCATCCCTGATGGTAACTACATTTGGAGTTGTTGTAACCGGCCCGATTTGGAGTCCGGTTCATTGGGTCAACCCGTTGGGCCGAGCCGGATTTTAAAACGTTGGTTCAAACGTGTTCATTGTGTGTCCGAATTTGAAAAATTAAAAAAAAATTGGACACTCTAATTAACGTGTCCTGAACGTGTTCGTGTCCCAAACGTGTCGGACACAAATACGTGAGCCAAAATTGAGTGTCCGTGCTTCATAGGTCGTTAGTTTATACATTAGTAAATTTTATTCAGATCCTTGAAATTTAAAACTTATAATGTTTAGATTTTTCAAGTTTAAAATATTACATTTAGATAAAAAAAAATACTCCAATTAAAAAGAATCAAATATTTTAAATTTTATAACTAAAATTTATATTCTATTATGTCATTTATTGAAATAAAATCAAAAATAAAAATTCAATTTTTTCTTACAAAAATCATAATTAATACTGTTGATATCAAATTTCGAACGATCTAAACGTCAATTTGTTGGGCTTCGATCACTGGGAAAAAGGTCCAAAATTGGAGGAGAGCTCTGGGGGTCGACTCTCTAATACTAAGTTAGTAAGTGATTCAAAGATATAAATTGTGATTAAAAACTAAGTTGAGCATCAATGAAGCTCTATTTATAGAAGTTTTAACAGTTTGAATTGTGCAGAGATAATGATTAAAAAACTAATCAATCATAGAAAGAAAAGAATTATGTCCTTATAAAGTATCTTTATATGCTAATTTGATGTTATCCGTGTTGTTAAATTTAACTTATTCATGATATGCAGAATCTTATTCAAATTAAAATTCTTAACAAAGTGGGTTTGACTTTTTATCTTGGGTTAATGTTTTTATTATCAAGTACAAAAATATGAAATAAGCCTAATCAACACATTTGCATGCTCTATTATATCATCTATTGATATAAAAACCAATCAAAATTCTAATTTTTTGAGGAAAAAATAATAATCAGTATAAATATATCAAATAACTCAATTCGAAATTTATTTGCATATAATTATACTGTCTATTAGAATAAAACTAAAAAATTAAACAAGAAGTCAAACTGTAATGAACACAATATATTATATCTTTAATTAAAGGAATGTGGTCATTTAATATATTCTGTAAGTTTCGTAACTAATAAGAGGTGTAAGTATAATATTTTAAACTTAAGAGGTCTAAGTATTACACGCCTATAAATTTCAAAGGATTTGAGTATAATTTAGTAATAGATATACATTCAAGTTATAGCCAAAAATAATAAATTAATTATTTATATATTAGTCAATTTTACGCCTATAAATTTCAGAGGCTTTGAGTGTAATTTTGTAATAGATATACATTCAATTTATAGCCAAAAACAATAAATTAATTATTTATATATTACTCAATTTTAAGTGTTTTACATAAAATATTCATACTCAAGTTTATTAAAATAAATCACAAAAATATAATTTGAAAACTTTTATTTTTCAAGGTGTTATTTAAAAATCTTTTAAGGTACAAAATATTATTTACCCAGTATTTGTATGTTATTCGTCTTAGGCACTTAGCATTTGCAAATGTGACCAAAATTTGTCAAATTGTTGATTTGAATTAGACATATTTACTTCAATTAATCCTCCAAATATCCTCAACCTCAGCTATGATTATTAATTAGATTGAGATTTTCGATCTTGAATATATTCAAATTGGAGTTTGATTGTGACTATCTAAACTCGAGCTCGAGTCAAATTCAATTGTCAAATTTAAATTCTTGGTCAATCTCAAGCTTAAGAACATTCGAGCAAAACTTAAATTAAAACCGGATTTAATTTGTAAACAAAATTTTTAAAATTAAACACAAAATTAACAATTAATTCTCAAAAAAAATCTCTCACAGTCTATATTATCTTAGGCGCCTAATTGAGTTCTTATATCCCATTTTTTGATATTCTACTCTTTCTTCTTTCAGATTTTTATTTACTATTTTGTAAGTGTTTTGTCATCTCTATAAATGTAATATTCAAAAGTTGTAATAGTAGTCTAGCGGTGTATATAAAAACACCCATAAAATCAAACTCTATATGGTTGAGTTTCTAAGAAATTGGTTACTGAATTAAGGGAGAGAAAAATGTGTATGATGTGAAGCTAGCTGAGAATAATTTTATTATTCAATTTTATAAACTTGCCTAAAGGCCAAACCCACGGGAAAAAATAATTAACTTCTAACCAAACACTTTGAAACATAAGGGAAACTTCATAGACACTTACCTCATATTTCGGTTGGCCCACAACCCCAAGTCCAAAAATTGGGATATTGCAAGAAGATTGCTTTTCTTATAACTTTATCTTCTTTTCATGCAGTGGGGTGAATAATTAAGAAACAAATATATATGTAATAGTTCACAACATATTTATATACAAGAGTTAATAACTCTAATCTTAGTCTAACTAAGAACGTAATCCTACTAAATTTGATACACCCAAATTGGTAAAACTTCACAGAATTTTTTTTAGAAATCTTCAACATACTCACACCAAACCATGGGGACTACGCTTCCAACATCCCCAACCTATAATTTGATTTTGACAACTAACAATAGATATTATTTATGGGCCGCAAACAGAGCATAATGAAGTGAAGCAGAGAGCGTTGTCGTAATGCTATTAGGCTGGTCGATCAATGAACCCACTTAAGCCCAGCGGGTAATGAGACCGAGAAGAGCAATCTAAGAGAATGAGATGGCAGCAATAGTGCATTACTTGAGAATGTGGGGGCGAGTCACGATTTGTGGTTAAGACGGATAATATGGTGATGAGTAATTTCCTGGCCCAGAAGAAACTCACGCCCAAAAAGGGACAATGGCAAGCAAGAAAAAATTGCCAAGTTGATGATAAGCTTGAATGGACAACCTAGGTCATAGATGCCTTAAGTAGGAAGGCGAAGCTGGTAGCATTTAAGTGTGAGGTAGTGTCAGCCATCAACAGGGTCATGAGTACCCTACTGCAACGTATTCGAGATGGGCTTGAAAAAGGACCCAAAGGTGAGAAACCTTTTGCACCAAGCTAAGGAAAGAAAAACTCGACTTGGATTAAGGATGGGCTCTTGGTCACAAATAGTGTTGTGAAAATTGAGTCTAGGCACTCGCCTAAGCAAGAAGCGAAGTGGGGCGACCCTATTTTGCCTTGAACATGTCAAGCAAAGCGAACATAGGCGAGGTGAGAGAAAAGCGAGCAAAGGCGAAGAAGTGAAATGCATTCTTTGTGTTTCATCGTTTATCAAAACATAGATCTACCCAACAACAGGGATGAGTTTGAATTGTTGTTGGTCTACCAAATAAAATATATATTCATCAATGATGTCTTCCATTTTGTAGGCTACTTCCATTACTTGTTTCACTCAGATTTTCACGACATTGTTGCCATCTTCTATGTCTGCTCTAGCATCTACATCCTTTAAAAAAGACAGTATGCTATCTAATTCATCATTTAGGCTTGCTATCTAATAACATCAAATTAGTATATAAAGTTACTTTATAAGGACATAATCCTTTTCTTTCTATGATTGATTAGATCTTCAATCATTATCTGTACACAATTCAAACTGCTGAAACTTCTATAAATAGAGCTCCATTGATGCTCAACTTAGTTTTTAATCGCAATTTATATCTTTGAGTCACTTACTTAGATTCGGAGACTCAACCCCCAGAGCTCTCCTCTAGTTTCGGACTTTTTTTTCAGTTGATCGAAGTCCAACAAACTGACGTGTGGGTCGTCCAAAATTTGGTATCAACAGTACTAATTATGATTTTTGTAAGAAAAAAATATATTTTTATTTTTGATTTTATTTCAATAAATGACATAATATAATATGAATTTTGGTTATAAAATTTAAAATATTTGATACTTTATTTTTAATTGGAGTATTTTTTTTATCTAAATGTAATATTTTAAACTTGAAAAATCTAATTATTATATGTTTTAAATTTCAAGGATGTTAATATAATTTACTAATGTATATACTAACGACGTAGGGTATGTTTTATGAACGTACAAATTTTAAGAAATTTGTGTATAATATTTTAAGTGCGAGGATAATCTCATGGGGTCTAGGAGTAGTTATTTAAAAAAAGACAAAAAAAAAGAGTAAAACTTGGTATGGCTTGGGAAGAAGAAATCGCCTTCGAAAAACGTAAGATTTATGCGGGCTTAATCGGGTTGTGTGACCAACCTGCGCAACGGTGATATGGGCAACTCTCTCTCATCCCGCCACCGCCATATTCTTCTTTGTTTTAAGATGTAAGAGAAGCAATCTTCTTGCAATATTCAATCTTGGTAAGAGAAGCAATCTTCTTCTTGGAACTCGAGGTTCTGACCCAACCAAAATCTGAGGTAACTGTCTTCGAAATTTTCCTTTGATTTCGAATTGTTTGGTTATACATTAATTATTTTTTGGATTTGTCTTTTGCATAATATTATATTATTTTTTGAGGTGGGTTTTGTTTAATTTTGATGTTTTGGTGATGTGGATTTTTTTTCCCTTGAATTTTAAGAATTTGTGATGTGGGTTTTGTTTATTCATGATTTCTTTGCAGTGGGTTATGTTTAATTTGATGAATTTGAATTGAAACAAAACAGAACCAAAATCGCCTAATTGTATGCAGAGATAAGCATGTGATTAACTTTGATTATAATTGGGTTTTTGTGTTCTTTTCTGTTTCTATTACTTGTTTTGGTTTGAAAAACCTTTTTTGCAGCATCCTATTAGTCTTCTTCGTAATCATTCTCCATCCCAAACTTCTCCATTTTACTACCAGAAGCGAAAGGACAAACACCTTTAGACCAAAGATGACGGTATTATTCATGCATCATCCTATTAGTCTTCTTCGTAATCGTTCTCCATCCCAAACTTCTCCATTTTACTACCAGAAGCGAAAGGACAAATACCTTTAGACCAAAGATGACGGTATTATTCATGCATCATCCTATTAGTCTTCTTCGTAATCGTTCTCCATCCCAAACTTTTCCATTTTACTACCGGAAGTGTAAGGACAAACGCCTTCAGACCAAAGACGACGGCAGTTAAACTCATGTTTGGTAATTATGTATTTAGTCTAGGTTTAAAATTTGGCCCGGTCATGAAATCAAGGGGGGTGAGTTTCATATGTGGGTTAATGGGTTTAACATACAAATGACATTTATACCCTCATATATTCTATATACTCCATATATACAAATTGGTTAAGGGACACAATAATTATTTAAACACAAATATATTATCATAATACTCATATATCCCTACGCATACCAAAAATTAGTATGAACAACATTGAATGTTGAATCCCATCTTTGGGTCAAATCCAAGTTTAGACAAGCTAATTCCAAACCCCTCCCAAAAAACATACCAAACATGCCCTAGCAACATTTGGTTAAGCTTTGGCACTTTGGTCAGCCCTTTGTTTTGGTGGTGAGATTTTAATAGTAAATAATTATTGTACTAAATTACCACCCCTCCGATTAATTTGGGTTTGGTCGGGTTCACGTAAAAAAGAATATATACCCGAATTATTGAACTATGTAACCGAGGTAGAGGTGTTGGTCGAAAGATGAGTTACTTGGATTCTATTCAGATTTGATTTGAATAAAACTTAATTGAAATCCAATTCGTATTTTAAACGAGTTGAGTTACAACAATTTTTTAAACTTATTTAAAAAAATGAGTCTAAAAAATTCAACTCGAACTTACAAAACATTATTATAAACACCCTTACTAGTGGGTGATTCACAAAAAAAAATTAAAAAATATATATATTACAAGAAATCTCACTCCTCCATTTAGAGGTATTAATCGAGTCAAGTTTTGCGAGTTTGAGCCTGAGTTTATCGAGCTTATTTTTGTAAACAAGTCTAAAAAATTATTCAACATCGACATGTTTAGAAAAAAAAGAGTTCACGTCACGTGTTAAAATAATAACTACTTCGTGTAACTTTGTCTAGTGATAAGTCTATTATTAGACGATCATATTATATGACAATGATGATGTAGTCATATTATATCCTCCTGATTGGACATTTCTAGAAAGGTCTTAGATTAGCGATACGTGTCCTCGGCGCCGAAGTATTTTTTTTAACTCTGGTGAGGCCACGTGTCCTCGGCCCCGAAGACCCCCCTGCTTAAAACTTGGCTCCAATAAACGTCTCAAGACGTGTCCCCCTCAGCCCCGAGGTTATTCTTTTTTGAGCTCGTATGCCTCTCGACTCCAATACATATGCCTCGGCACCAAGGTGCGTCCCCTCGGCCCGAGGGTACTCTTTTCAACCTCGCCATGAATCCTCGACTTCTGAGAAGACTAGTGACTAATAGCTAAGCAGACTAATCTAGACTAGGAACTGTGAAGACACTCTACATGATGTAATCAGAGTGATAGATTGAATTAGACACTCAACCAGAGGGAATCAGACACGTGGCGTGAGATACAGAGTAAAGGGTAAAAAAACGGGACTACCCTTGCTGATATGCGGCTAATAGAGACAAGCATTTAATATATTGTCAGTTGACAATACATCTAGCATGACTTGATAAGCCAAGAAGTAAAAGTATTAAATGCTCTGGGATTCGAACATTCAATGCATCAACATTTAAGAAAGAACATTAAAGCTCAACAATGGTGCAACACTTCTTTTTTAGTTCAACAGAATGTTCGAACCATCTTAGACGCACCTCACGGTGCAATAGTTTTCACCATTTCTAATTACCTGGGAACCATGCAATTCACTGGCAAACATGGGCTCTGGTCAAACAATCAATTCCTGCTAGTCCTGAAATCCATTACCACCTTGTGAAATAACTGAGGTCCATCTACTTCATTTAATACTTGTATTGCGGCAGATTTTGTTCATCGATCTTCCAAAACTTCTCACCACAAAATCGTGTACACACACGTTTTTATCGACGATGTTTTCAATCAATAGACCGCGAGCAAACTATTCCGATGGATGATTTATAGGCTACAAATCTTCAACAAGAAAAAAAAAAGTACTTTTCAATTGCTACAAAAATTTGATAAATAGCAAGAATTTTCTATTTCTAAAGAGAAAACGGACAATTTCAAGGAATAATCCAGTGGAGATAAGGACGAATTATAAATTCAAATGTTTTATGTTCGAAACTTGGTAATTCCCTTGAGATCAGACCATAACAAATTTATCTCTCATTAATTCAGGATAAATCGAGATGCGCGTAAACTGACTTAAGTATCACTAACTGTAATAAAATAAAATAAAAAGAAGAAAAACATATAATTGGAAAATTACTAGAAGATAGTAAGATGAAAATATTATAATTGCACATTGGTCACAGATTCATTTCACCTAGTCCCCTTCTGATCAAATTCATGATATATTCACTAGAAGATAGATACATGCCTTTGAGACATTCAAAGCTTCTGGAGATAAGTGAAGAACAACTTGGTGATATCTCTTTCTGTCATGCATTGATTGAAGCAACAAAAGACTCCTTGGACCAGAGAGACCATAAAAGATTGAATTCAAAGAAATACCATGGCTGACCCGGCATTGTTGGATTACTAATCATTGTCACCCAACCCTTTTTGTATTAAAGACGATTCAATCAGTTGTAAATTTCATACCACCAATCACGTTATCCCTTTATGATACAGCTGTTAGAATTGGGATAGCCCAAGGGAAAATGACCCAAGGGAGAGCTCAACCCAGCCATCAGAAAGGGCTCGTTTTTGGACATGAGCAGATTGGCCCACTAAGGACAATGACTCATAATGCACTCGAGGCAGCCCATCGAGCTTGAGGGAGGACAAAAGGGAGAATTACCCGATTGCACCTCATCCGAAAAATAGCCATCAATCCTAACAAACAGAAGACCACCCCATTATGACGAGGGACCATTTTAGAGTAGGAGTATATAAGCAAACTCTTGTCCTCCAAGAAAGGGAAGAGCAATTGTATTCACTAAGGCAAATAATCATCTCTTCTTTTTCTTCTTCTTTCTCCTAAAAACAATACAACTCATAAAATAAGAGACTCCATTAAAATAGACTAACCCAACTTTTCAACTGTGTTGTGAACCACTTATTTCTTCGTGTCTTTACTATAATCATTCTACATACATACATGCATAAATATTTGACCATTCCACATATAGAAGAGCTTTTTAGCCTTTCCTTCACTTATACATCCAGTTTTTTTGCATAATCAATTTATATATAAAAGCATCTTCGACCATTACCCATCTTAAAATTGAATAAAAACAAACTAAAAACAATTTCTAGTCCTTTACTCAAACTTATATCCAAAAAAAAAAAAAAAAATTCAAATCAAGGGAGACTCAAATATTCAATTATCAAATTTCATTATTTTTTAAAGATCCAACTATCATATTTCACCCTCTTTTATTAAGTTTATCATCATTTAAATTTAAATTTATTCTCTTTTAAATTTAAAGGATAAATTGCAGCAATGATCTCTGAAGTTTGTCACTTGTTGCACTTTCGTCTTTAAACTTCTAATTTCTTCCTCAATGTTTATACATTAACTTACTTTAGTCTTTATCCTTAACTTCGTCCAAAAAACTAACGAAAAATGTCATGTGTCAAGCCCATGAGGATATTAAGGGATATTTTTGTCATTATATTCTCAAAACATTGGGCATAAATGAGAAAATAAAATAATCTCACAAAAAGGGAAAAAAATATTGCCCTCTCTCTCTCCTACTCCATCTCTCTCTTGTCTACTAGTGACCACCCCATCTCTCTCTCTCTCTCTCTCTCTCTCTCTCTCTCTCTCTCTCTTTCTTTGTGCAAGGTTCCACCGCTAGAATCGACCACCACCATCCACCACGGCTGGAATCGACCGCCACCACCCACAATCGCAGGAATCGATCTCCACTGTTGGAATCCATCTCTTCTCTCTCTTTTTTCTTCTCTTTTTTTGCCCTCTTACATTCTCAACGCCTCACACACAAATACAGTACACACCCTAACCTAAACAACCATTGCAAAACCCATACACCTGACACCATCTCCATCAACCCACTTGAGCAGGCTCCCCCCTCCCCTAAGAGTTTTCACTATTTTACCCCTAACCCATTGTCAATCACTCCACCCCTAAATATCTCTTTGATTTTTATTTCATTTTTGGTTTCAATTTCGATTTTGAATTCGAACTTAATTTTGAAAAAATTGTGGGTTTAGAAAGAATTGAGGCTTGATTGCCCATGGAGGTCTCGAAAATCCAGTTTTGAATCCATGTGGGTGTATGTGACTGTTGGTTTTGTGTTGTGGATGTGTATTTGTGGTTTTTGTGTTAGGTTTGAGAGTGGAGACACAGTAACGACAGAGGAGAGAGTACAGAGGGAGATGTGTTGGGTTTGGGGTGTAGACACAACAACAAGAGAAGAAAGACGAGAAAGGGAGATGTGTTGGGTTGGGGGGAGGAGACACAATAACAAGAGATGAAAGACGAGTGAGAAAGATGTGTTGGGTTTAGGGGTGGAGACTCAACAATGAGAGCCGAGAGAGTTAGGTTTGGTGGTGGAGACACAGTAACAAAAGACGAGAGCAGGGGATGTGTTGAGTTTTGGGAGTGGAGATGTAGTAAAGAGAGAGAGAGAGAGAGAGAGAGAGAGAGAGATGTGTGAGGAAGCGAGAACTCAGAAGGATTTATGCTTGTTTGAGGAGAGAGAAGAGAAAGAAAGAAGAAGGTGAGTGTTTGAGTCTAAGGATAATTGTGTTTGGATGTATAAATAGTTGTAAAATATCAAAAATGTCCCTTGATACCCTCATGTGCTTAGCACATGACATTTTCCTTTAGTTTTTTGGACGGAGGTTAAGGGTAAGGACAAAAATAAGTCAATGTATAAATATTGATGACGAAATTGACAAATTTAGAACTTTAAAGACAAAAGTGCAACAAATGACAAACCTCAACGACTATTGATACAATTTACCCAAATTTAAATTTCTCCATTAAAGTGTTTTGCATTAAATCAAATTTTTTAATCACATGTTAACTCAAATTTAAGTCAAGAATAAAGGTGGACTGACGAGTCCTCCTTGAATTCATGATAAATGATCCACTTTTGAGAAAAATGTAGAAAAATTTATCGGAGGAAATCTCACCATTCACCAGTGAGAGAATCGTGAGTCCCTTTATTATAAGTTTGAGCAAACTTAAAGCTTTGCTGGTGGAGTGCTTCTAAATGTTTTTGTCCTTTAATACGTTGTGCATATTAATTAGATAAATAATACCTCCTTGTTTCACTGCGTTTGCTTGCTCAAATAGGTTTTGCAAAACAGTTACGATATCATGTATACCAAATATTTTACAAATTTTTATTTACCAAAATATCGAGAATATCGGGTCCCCTCCAAATTAACAAAAATTCAATATCCAGTAGAAGATAAAGGAATTCAGATCCGCTTATAAATAGTGGGTCCAACTTAAATTCAAGTGATCTTCTATTGAGAGAAACAGAGGAAAATAATAACAGAATGGATCTCAATCCAAGATAAAATTCTACAAAATGTTGAGCTATTTTCAAATCTAAAAGTAGTAAGAAAAATAAATCAATAGAAATAAAAAAGGCGCTGGAAAGCAACAAACTGACTAACTGATACCTGCCGTCTGTTGCAATCTAGCTATATATATACCACCCTCCCCATTGTACGAATGGAGTAAAAGATTACACTTACCAAAAAAAGGATTCATATCCCAATCAATTTTCAGTACTACATATCTCGTTGCTTGCTCTGCTGCTTTCAGTTATCCACCCCCAGCAAGCTGCAAGAAAGGAAATGAACAAATTTCTCATGGGCAAAAAATTGAGAAATTAACGGTACCCAATTTTCCCTAATGAAGAGATTCAACATTTCAACCTGTACATCGAGGTAATGCCCTACTGAGCACCAGTGGGGGAATGGGGACTCGGACGCAGGTGCCAGCTATTCACCTCCTTATTATCAGACCTCTGGACCTTTTTCAACAGTGGTGAAATATCAGCTGCTCTACGTATAATACACAGACTGCACTTTCCTAGAAAAGATTTTACAACTGCTGAAAAAAAAAAAAAAAAAAAAAAAGGCAGATGTAGCTGCAAATTGGGGCTCATCGAGTATTGGAGACTCCGAACAATCCAGGTCACATTACATTGCAAACCATCAAATCAAAACAAGATAAACCAAAAAGATCTCCCGAGAAATGAGCTTAAGGCTATTCAACTGTACAAAGTACAAAAGTTTTAGAACTATACAATTCGGGAAAGACCGATGAGACCTCAAACATGATAAAAAGCAGAGCAACACACCATTGAAGAAACACAAAATTACATACCAGTTATGATCAATGATGCACCAAAATGAGAATTGATTTGGTGCAATTCAAAGACAACATTACGCTCACCCTCATTTATCCATGACATGTTAAGAACCAATATTAACTCTCTCTAAGCTCCCAGTAATAAGCCAATTATCAATCCATCTTGTAAGCCCAGCCATGCTTACCCAAGAATGCTTGTACAGCCTCTTTTATGGCCAAATTGGGTACCAGTTGGGACAAAGAAAGTGGTTCACGGGTAACTGGGTCAAACTCCCCCACCTAAATTGGTATTAAATCAAGGGTTAACACATAAATGAAAATGGTGACAATAATTCGATTATGCAAAGTAAAACACGGTTTACCTTCTCCAGATGGTCAACGATCACTGCCCTCTCATATGTAATCCCACTTGGAGTAATAACAGGATCACGCAAAATGTCAAGCGCAATCTTACAACATAGATAGTCAGGTACCTGTAATCCAAAGTCAGAGTGACACGAAACACAATGCACTTGATTGAGAGGGAAAGAAAATTTAAGAGAAATGAGGCACTTGCTCACATCTGTTGGTAAGTCGGCTTCTGCAGCCTTCTTGAATACCTGCCCCAGAGCCTCCAATTGGTCTGAATTGGAGTTGGTAGCTTCATCTAAAAACCCTTCCATATGTAATTTATCAAATAAATGTTTCTCTTTTAAAGCAATCTCACAAGCTTCTCTGAGACACAGATTAGAAAAAAGAATGAAGCGCGCCACAGCAAAAAAAACACATTAAACTAATAGAACATTGAAAGCGTCAGTAGAATTTAAGCACTGCCTGACATCCATTGATCAGAAGTCCAAACTCAACGAGGAAGAAGCACATACTTCAAATTTTGCAGTTCCCAAGAACGCTCAGTAGACTCATGCTCCCACTCCAAATATTTTGCTTTAGCAAGCTCCTGCCATATCTCCTCTACCATGTAGCTCATAGGGTTTGCACCCCCACCAAGATCCAATGCCTAAATTTTAGGACAAATCAAATTTCAGATAGTCATAATGCTCAGAAAGTATATCGTGCAGATATCGCCAAAACAACGTCACTTCCAAAATGTTCCGTTTTTTTTTTTTTGTCGAACGAAAAAAATATCATGTTCAAAGTAGCCTTCTTATTTAGCATCTGATGGTGAAACATGGCTCAATATTCAGTTTTGAACTTCCTTTGTCCATCCTTCAAATCTTCAATACAATGTCTATCTCCATGAGAAGTCAGGAAGCAACTTATCTTATAAGAGTGTGCGAAATATGATTATAGGCAATACTGATGATAGTGATCATGATCATGACAGTGAGGAGGAATAGACACTGAGAATAATATTCCTCATAAAGTAAATAATGGAAAGATAAATGAACAATGTTAAATAAAAGAGGCTGTGTTATGTTCAATATATACAAACTCCAAACCACCTCAAATTTTAAAAGCTTCTGAAATTGATTGATTTTAAGTTTCAAAAATCCAATGGCTCCATTCTTACTGCCAAATTTAATATTTACATCCACACCATAGAGATATAGTGCATCTATGCGCCTCTGTTTGTTCATACGGATGAAAACACATCATTTCCACGAAACTGACAAAATTATCTAAAACAAGCCAAGAAAAAAACAACTCCATACTTTTTTCAATGCCTTGATTCCATCAGCATATTCTTCCCTCTGTAGCAAAGCCCGCCCTAGCATGTAGTGAGCCTGTCATCCAGAAATACATGTCTTTAGGTCATTATTACACACCCGAGCACCTCACTTCACTTATATCAGATTAGAAATTAACCTTCACACCATCTTGTAAGCCAAGCCATGCTTACACTTTGAAGCATGTGTAGCCATAATTTGCACTAATATATTTCAGGTATTATATAAGGGTTTTTTTTTTTTAAGTTTTAGGAGTTAACAGCAATTTGGGCTTTTCACAATTTTTTGACATAAGTTCTATCAATAGTCCGTGGCACAATCAATCACCCTATGAATTTTGTTCTTGATAACATCAACAACCCAGAAGCAATTGCACATAAGCCAAACCCACTAATGTTCTATCAGTTTTCACTTTTCAAATGAAAAACAGGTGATGGCTTGCCTAGTAGTTTTGACTCTTCACAAATTCAAATATACATTCCACCTACTCCAACAGGGATTGAGTAAAAAAGGTGTAAAAGAACGGGAAGAAGTTCCTCCATTCCTCAACTTCTGAAACTAGGCCCTCCAATTTCATTTTTAACACCTATAATCAACGAGCGAAAAAATTAACAAGAAGATCAAGGGGAGGAACGCTGAGTATGGAGCAATCCTTACCTTGACTGAATTGTGATCAAGCTCAACAGCTCTCCGACAATCTTCCTCCACTTTTTCCCAATCACTACCAAACAGGACCGCTGATAAGTACCAAATCATAATTGAAGAAAGAAAAAAAAAACAATATCAAACAGTTACAAAAATATTAAAGGGTTTGTGCTCGTACGTACTTCCGCTTGCTATGGCATAAAGCACGATTAGTCCAATATATGGGAACACCAGGGCACAAAACAATAGCCTGAAAACAAGAACACAGAGTAAAATTAGGTATAAATCAAGATCAATAAATCAAAATTCTTAATTTAGTATGATCTAGTGGAGAACTACATGTAATTGAGGAAAATAATTACCAAAAACCAGAAAGATCTACATATGTACATATGAATATGGAGATTTTTATAAATAAAAGAGGAGATACGTATATGCAGACCCCAGTATAAGCATCGATGGCAGCACCAAACCGATTTTTTTGGAAGTAATGGTTGCCGTTTTGCCTCAGCTGTTCCGCTTGTTTTGACGCTGCAGAGGCATCCACTGTTGGAGCCATTCTCTCTCTCTCTCTCTCTCTCTCCCCTACTCCCTTCACTGCAATCTACTCTGTTTCAACTCTGTTTCTTCCGTCCCAGCTTAGCGTAGACTGACGAAGACTAATAACGCGTCGCTTTTGGTAAAGCGTTAATGTCATTTGCGGTGGAAAACTTGTTAAAAAATCTTGATTAGTACAGGATTATTGACGAGAAAATATTATTATAATAGTGGTATTACATTGTAAGGTAATATGATATTATTATTTAATAATATTAAAATAAATAAGTAAATATAATTAATGTTGTAATTAAATAACTCTTCACTCTTTTTTATGTAAGCCACTTTACCCACTTAAAATTTTATTATTAGTTAGTGGTACGATGTCATCAATGGTGACATGATATTACTGTTACAATCAATATTTACTCGTTATTTACGTCCCATAAATATTTATTTTCATCTCATTTAATTTATTATTATCAAATTATTAAGCTTATTGTTTATAAACTCATTTCATTAGTAATTAAACTTATTTTATATTATACAGACTTTTTAAAAAAATAAGTTTAACGGTTTCATTTATTATCTCATCTCATATACTTATTAAAATATTTTTTTTAATAAAATTCTATATTTAATTTCATAAATATAGATGAATATAATCAATTTTTTTATATATTTTGGTTTTTCACGTTTTTTTGGAGTCATGTAGACTGTTGTTTTACCTTTGGTGTTGCCTTTAGTTTTTTTTTTGATCAAAACCTTTAATTGAACTCCGTGTCGTACTTTTTGTTTGCTTTTACTTGATTGCGTTAAGTGGCAGTAGCTATTAGGTTTATTTTATTGGTTTAAAAATGGCAGAAGCTGTAGCCTTTGTTTGTCTTGTTTCGTTTTTGTTTTTGGGATGACTTCTTTTAGTTTTTTCTAGATTTGGTCCTTTTTTTTATTTTTTTTCTTGTTTTCTTTTGAGTACATTTAAATTCAAAACATCACAATTAAGTCATAGAGATGTAAAGTAAGGGGTTATAAGTGATTAATGAGATTCATAACTACCGGTTAATAAAAAAAATTGGTGGATCACTCATACATTGGTAGATTAGTGCATGATTGACGATGAACGAACTCAAAGTGTGATAATGATGCTTCAACTGAACGGCTTAAGGCTTATGTGCAATAATATAAGTATGAAAGTGAGTACTAAGTAATAGAAAGGGCATATAGATTATAGTAGTTCATCATCTAAAAAACTTGAGTAATCCACTCTAATGGAGTCTCTTACTCCTTATGTGATTGTCTCTTACATAGAGAAAAAGATAGGTTACAAAGTATTCTATACCTGTACATGAAGAAAGCCTTGGTGTTTTATACCCACAGGTGGGACGGTTACTTCTATCATCGTCATGGTCCCCAAGTTTACTAGGATTTTGTTGAAAGAATATTAGGACTGTTAGATGCTACATTCTCTATGTGTGACGTGACGTGGCCTTATAAAAACAATGTGATGTCACTCAAGAGGGTTGATCTCCTGAAATCATTGGATGAGTTGTTAAGATGGTGCTTAGTGGTTTGTCCAACTTTCTCTGTTGGTAGAGCTTGTTCAAAGGGGAGGAGGTTAGCTCAGATGTTATTTACACCCAAGCTGCAGCAAATGATGCCGACCTTCCTACATGTTGGGGATAAGATTTCACTTCTTGTTGGTCATCCCATCCTTAACCTTTGAAGTCGTGTTGTTCGAGATTGAACTATGATAAGTCAGGATTGATTTACTGATTATAGTATCATCAATGATGAACTTGAAATTTTGAAGGAAATGTCAAAGAACGATATTTGTCCATGTGACAAATTATGCCACCTAAAGAAGAAGGATACAAGTAATGTTTCAACACTAAAAATCATTTACAATGCCAGATTGAAATTGAGAATAATTGAAACGGCAGGGTGTACACACACGCAACAATTGTTTAAAATAATTCATGAGTACGGTTATGGTGTGCATCATTGCAATGAATCAGTAACTGAGATAGTGAAAGATTTCCCTTGGGCAAATCCGACATTAATCCAATTCACAAAGGCTTAATTCCCTTTTGTTGCAGGTAGAAAGATTCAATACTTTGTTAGGAAACAATCAAGAAATTGCAATTGTAAATATTCCTAATGACGTAGCCTAAAAACAAAGTAAATATTTTTCTTCTTTTTTTAAATCACAAAAATTTCATGTTTTCATAAATATTGAGTCACTATTAATTTATATTTATTGTCTATAATTTTATGTAGAGACTCTTTTTTTACTTGATAGCAGCTTATGGAATTAGAGCGATAGCTAAGAGGTTTGATCAAAGTTCTAAAACTAAATATGGTTGACTTGCATCATTTTTATTTTTTAACTTCATAATGAACTTGTGACTTTTTGTTTTCTTCCATTTTGGAGCATTTATGGGAATGGATATTAAGAAATTAAATGAGATGGGAATAGCCCCATCCTTTTGGGAAAATGGTCAAATTATAATTTCTTGAGTGTATGTTATAGTGTTTGATAAAAAAAGTGTGAGTTATAATGTAAAAGATATAATTAATTTCAAAATATTATGATTGATTTTATAATTTTTTAAAGATTTAGTTTTAATTTATAAAGTAAAAAGTACAATTAATTAAAATAATTCATGGTTGAACACAATATTTTATGATATATAAATTTCTTCAAATAATTGATCTAAAAAATTTAACTTTTATGATATTTTTTTGTATGATTTGGACACAAAGACGGAGCCACACAAGGACTAAGGGGTACATGCCCACCCTTAATTTTTTTTTATAGCTAATTAGGTTAGGGTCTCTCTTTTGGTGTGTAAATCAATTTTAGTCCTACTGAAGTTTTAGCATAAAAAAAAAAATCCTTCGATTTTTGAAAATACTTTCATGTTGTCCTTGTGTTAGCGCGAATGTTAAGAAATTAGTTAGTTATTGGTTTTTATTATCCATTTTGCCCTCATTACATGATTTTAATGTAAAATATAGTTAACTTTTATGTGCATTTATTATTGAGGTTTTTACGTTGTTGTATATCAGTTTTGAAATTCAAACTTATGAATCAAGTAATTTGGACATTATGATGATGTCTGACGATCTGTGTTTTAGTGTACCTGTCTAATGATCTGTGTTTATGTAGAATAAGGTGCATTATCGATATGTATTTTAGTGTACCTATCTGACGATCTGTATTTTAGTGTACATGTTTAATGATCTGTATTTATAAAAAAAAAGGTACATTAACGATCTGTATTTTAGTGTATCTATATAACGATCTATATTTATAAATAATAATGTACATTAACAATCTATGTGTATAATATACATGTCTAACAATTTGTGTTTATCTATACTACTTTAAAATACCAACATAGCTGAAAAATATTTTCTTTCCCCTTTGACCCTACAGAAAAACAAATATGTCATTCTTATATCCATTAAAATTAATGCTTTTCAGTTTTGTTTTCTACAACCGACAACTGATTAAGGTTTCACAGTCCATTTGTCTTACCACTTCTTAATTCTCATTTTCCATGAAGCCATTTACTGAGATGATGAAACGGATCAAGGGAAAAGGGTGTGGTCAGGTGTAGCGGCTTCAAGGAAAAGAATGGCAAGGGTCGATTGAGATAAGTAAATTGACAACTGCTTGCTTGCTGCCAGTCAAATGGTCGAAGATTTGTTGGGTTGGTTCTAATAGGCGTCGCGCGGCTTCACTGGTATAGTCGTGAAACAAATTCTATTGCATGAGGATGCAATCTGAACAATTAGAGGTAAAAGCAGAATTTGTCTCAACTGTACTGGTTACTTACTAGGGATGCCTAGATGTTCACTTAATTTTTTATTTTTTGGGGAAGGGAAAGGGGCTTGAACCTCATGTTCACTTACATGAGGTTGGGACTTGGGAGACAACAAGTTGTTGAAGTAAGTTATAGTTTGTATAAAAATACATTTTTATGAGACCTTTATTATAGACTAATAAATTATCTTTTTTTGTTGAAAGTGGCAATGACTCTCCAAGGAAACTAAGATCTTTGGTGTATATTCCTCTCTATTAGGGTGTAATTTTGTAGATTAGAGTTTGTTAGACTTGTATAGATGTCATTTGTTCATTGGTTGTACAGAGTAACAGATTGTAATTTTTCTTCCTTGCTATTTATATTAGTTTTCTCCTCTTTTGTAATAGTTCGATGAATAAATGAAAATCATTTCCTTCTTCTCTTTTCTTCTTGTTTCTTCTTTTTCTCGAGCTTAATATGGTATCAGAGCAAATTTGATCCGCTGCAAATTTGCTTGTTTTCTTCTTCCTTCGTTGATTGTTCTTGTTCTCTTCGATATGACAACTCTTCCCTTGATGAGTGATTCCAATTCTGGAGATCGTACCAATTCGAATCATTCTGCCATTGAAGAACCTTCAAATCCTTACTATCTTCATTATTCTGATAGTTCTAGGCAAGTGCTCGTCTCGTAGTTGCTCACTGGTGAGAATTATACCAATTGGAGTCGTGCGATGTTAATTGCCCTATCTATGAAGAACAAATTGGGATTTGTTGATGGTTCCATTCGTGAGCCACAAGGTACTGATGATAATCTGTTCAACTCCTGGATTCGTAATAATAATATTGTTATATCTTGGATCTTGAATTCGGTTTCAAGGGAAATTTCTGCCAATACTATTTTTGTTGCTTCTGCACGTGAGATTTGGCTAGATCTTAGGGATTGTTTTTAGCAGAGGAACAGACCTAGAATTTTTCAACTTAAACGTGAATTAATGAATTTGCGTCAAGAACAGAGTTCTGTTGGCATTTACTTCACATAGCTGAAAACTATATGGGAAGAACTGAGTAATTACCGGCCTAATTGTTCTTGTGGAAAGTGTTCTTGTGGTGAAGTTAAAAATCTTAACAATCATCATCAAATGGAGTACATAATGTCCTTCTTAATGGGACTTGATAATTCTTTCTCTCAAGTTCGTGGTCAGTTGCTTCTCATGGATCCAATGTCTTCCATTAATCGTGTTTTCTCTCTGATTGTTCAAGAGGAACAACAAAGGAGGACTAATTCTTCCTCTGATTCGAGCAATTCTACTGGCACACTGACCTTTGTTGTGAAAATAGATGTTGCTAAATCTAGTGGATCTGATTCTCAAAATTCTCAGAATTTCACTTTCAGTGCTTCTAAGAATCAGAAAAGAGACAGGCCTTATTGCACACATTGCAAGATTCTTTGACATACTATGGATCGTTGCTACAAGATCCATGGATATACTCTTGGATATAAATTTAGATCAAACAACAATTCTAATTTTGCTGCTCATCAAGTTTCTACTTTTGATGATAGAATAGATCAGTCTAATTCGTTTGGAGGTTTTGTTCAGAATCTAAACTCCAATCAATAGCAACAACTAATGTCCATGCTTTCTACACATTTGAGTAACTCAGCAAAGGTCACCAATACTCCTAATCCTTCTCAAACCAACTGCCTCGCAGGTATTTGCTTCTCTGTGTCTTTGAGTCCTCCAATTTCATTCAATCAGTTTTGGATTGTAGACTCAGGAGCTACTAAACATATTTGTTCACAAGTCAATGCCTTTGTTTCTTTGTATTATATTCATCACACAACAGTTACTTTGCCAAATCATTCTCAGATTTTGGCCCATTTTGCTGGTGATGTTAAACTGAATTCTGACCTTGTGCTTAAAGATGTATTGTTTGTCCTTCAATTCAAATTCAACTTGATCTCAGTCAGTGCTTTAGTTACTGGGTCTGGCCTTACAGTGTGTTTCCTTCCTGACTATTTTGTTATCCAGGATCTTTCAACCAAGAGGATGATTGGCAGAGGTGACAAAGTCCAAGATCTCTATGTTCTTAATGTTCAGTGATTGAATTATATTTCCAATGCTTTTGTCAATAATGTTTCTGCTCATAATTGGCATAATAGGCTAGGACACATTTCCTTTAAGAGACTTGATTCTTTGAAAGATCAGTTGAAATGTGATGTAACTAGATTACAAAAGTCAGATCCTTGTTATATTTGTCCTCTTGATAAGCAAAGAAGGTTGTCCTTTGAATCCAATATTCATTTGTCCAAATCTCCTTTTGATCTTGTGCACTGTGATATTTGGGGGCCATATCAAACTGTTTCTTATACTGGTCATCGATTTTTCTTGACTCTTGTTGATGATTGCACTTATTTTACTTTGGTTTATTTGTTGAGGAATAAATTTGATGTTGTCTCTGTGGTACCGAAGTTTTTCAACATGGTTTCAACTCAGTTTAATGCCAAAATCAAAATGTTTCGATCTGATAATGCACATGAGTTATCTTTTGCTGAGTTTTTCCAAGATAAGGGAGTTTTGCATCAGTTTTCATGTGTTGACAGGCCCCCAACAAAACTCAGTTGTGGAGCAAAAACATCAACACCTCTTGAATGTGGCTCGGTCATTGTTTTTTCAATCCAGGATTCCAGTTTCTTTTTGGACAAATTGTGTTCTTACTGCGGTTTTCTTGATTAACAGAACTCCTTCTCCACTTTTGAGGCACAACACACATTTTCATTTGTTATACAAAACAACCCCTGATTACACTTATTTTCGAGTTTTTGGCTGTTTAGCATTTGTTTCCACATTAGCTGCTCATCGAACCAAGTTCCAACCTCGTGCTCGAGTTTGTGTTTTCCTTGGTTATCCAGCTGGTGTGAAAGGTTATAAATTCTATGATGTGGAGACCAAACAAGTTTTTCTTTCACGAGATGCAGTGTTTCATGAGGACGTGTTTCCTTTTCATGCTATTACTAGTTCAGATCAAGTTACTGATCCATTTCCAGATTTGGTTCTGCCACATTCTTCATTACAAGCTCATTTTATTTCAGATTTTGCTTCTTTACATGTTCATGATTCACCTGTTATTTCTGATGTTCCAGTTGATCTTCCCATTGATTGTCCTGATACTAATTTTCCCATTGTTTCTTCATCGGGTCCAATTGTTTCTCCCTCTGGTGTTGTTTCTACTTCAACAGCTCCTACTCCAGTAGATGATATTCCATCAATTGTTCCTTCTACATCTGGTGATGTTGTTCTTCGAAAATCTACCAGAGTAATTCATCCACTTAATTACTTGAAAGATTATCACTGCAATTTACTTGCTGGCTCTCCTAGTCATACTTCAACTTCCACATCTTATCCAATCTCTAACTACATATCTTATCATGGTCTTTCTAATTCACACAAACAGGTTGTGCTCAGTGTATCCTCTCAGGTTTAGCCTCAATACTATCACCAAGCAGTGAAGTTTCTTGAATGGAGATTGGCTATGCATGAAGAGTTGAAAGCTATGGCAGTAAACAACACCTGGACAGTCACTTCTCTTCCTCCTGACAAGCATACCATTGGCTGCAAATGGATTTACAAGATCAAGCTTAAATCGGATGGATCTATTGAGCGACATAAGGCTCGTTTGGTAGCCAAAGGCTATACACAACAAGAAGGTTTGGACTTTGTTGAAACCTTTTCTCCAGTTGCAAAATTAGTGACTGTGAAGGTTCTTCTTGCCCTTGCTGCCTCACATAATTGGCATCTTGCTCAACTTGATGTCAACAACGCTTTTTTAAATGGTGATCTTTTTAAGGACATCTATATGGATCTCCCTCTCGGCTATCTTCGACAGGGGGAGTCCTCTCCATCTCCAAGCAAACTAGTGTGCAAGCTTCACAAGTCCATTTATGGTCTCAAGCAAGCTTCGAGACAATGGTATTCAAAATTTTCTCAAGCTTTGCTCAAGTTTGGCTTTTTGCAGTCAAAATCCGATTACTATCTCTTCACAAAAGGTCATGGATCCTCTTTTGTTGCTCTTCTAGTTTATGTGGATGATATCATCCTTACTAGTCCTTCACCTCAAGCTATTGATGAGCTCAAACAGTTTCTGCATACACAATTTAAGCTCAAGGATCTTGGTTGTCTCAAGTACTTCATTGGTCTTGAGATTGCTCAGTCCAAGCAAGGTATTGTGTTTTCTCAACGTCATTACACCTTACAATTACTTGAGGATGCTGGATACTTGACTTGTAAGCCCACTGTTGTTCCAATGGATCCAAAACTTTGTTTATCTGCCACCGAAGGTGAACTGTTTCTTGATTTAACCAACTATCGGCGACTTGCTAGAAAACTTCTTTATCTTACTTTATCTCACCTAGATATTACTTTTGCAGTTCACAAGCTCACTTCATTCTTGGCTCAACCTCGACTACCTTATCTGAAGGCAGTGCATCACCTGCTTCGTTATCTCAAGCAAAGTCCTGGTCAAGGATTGTTGTTTTCTTCTACTTCTTCCTTGCAGCTGAGAGCCTTCTCTGATGCTGATTGGGGATCATGCCTTGATTCTCGACGCTCTACTACAGGTTTTTGCATCTTTTTTGGCGACTCTTTAGTCTCTTGGAAGGCCAAAAAGCAAACCACCGTCTCTCGATCCTCAGCTGAAACTGAATATAGAGCTCTTTCTTCTACTGCCAGTGAGCTCATTTGGTTGCAGCACCTTCTTAATGACTTTCAAGTCAAGGTTGATTCTCCTGCTTTGCTATATTGTGACAATCAAGCTGCAATACATATTGCCTCTAATTCAATCTTTCATGAACAAACTAAACATATCGAGATAGATTGTCATTTTGTTCGTGATAGAGTTACTTCGGGAGTTCTCAAATTACTTCCCATTAGATCTCAATACCAATTGGCTGACATGTTTACTAAACCTCTCCCATCTCCTCAACTTTTTTCTTTGCTGTCCAAGATGGCTGTAAAGGACATTTACAAGCCACCTTGAGGGGGAGTATTAGGGTGTAATATTGTAGATTAGAGTTTGTTAGACTTGTACAAATGTCATTTGTTCATTGGTTGTACAGAGTAACAGATTGTAATTTTTCTTCCTTGCTATTTATATTAGTTTTCTCCTCTTTTGTAATAGTTCGATGAATGAATGAAAATCATTTCCTTCTTCTCTCTTCTTCTTGTTTCTTCTTCTTCTCGAGCTTGATAATTTGAAGCAAGCTTTTGAGACTGTAGAAGTAATAGCAAGCAGCTGGTTTGTTTACCCACACTACTTCGGAAAAGGCGATTCATTTTAGAATTGGACAATCCACTAGCTTATTTTCAATTGGATTCTGAAATTTCATTTTCAATTTCAATCCAATTCGTGAGTGGACTGCCATGAGTTTATCATAGCTTTCTACCTTTTGCTCATCTCTGGCATTGTTGAGGTAATGTAGTCTTTGTTGAGCAAAAGGGTCACACTTCTGGAGCATTTTATTATTTTCATTTAGGGATTAGTAGTATCAAATCATTGCTTTAATCATATACTAAAATTTCTATATGTAGGTGGAAGCCACTTTAAGTACTATTTGTTGTTTCTAATTTATATTTGCTGCCTTATGTTAATCTTTTGATATTCTGGTTTGTTTGGATGCTTTTGCTTGAAATGTGTTTTTATTTCATTTAGGGCCTGAGCTGAGTGTATGATAATTATCTGTTTATCCCAATTCATATAGGGCTATGGCTAATTTATGACTTTTGACTTGTGTGATTTGGTAAAGTTAAGTCATTCTAAAGGGAATAAGAAACTGGGTTAGCATAAAATTAAACTATTCTCCAATCAATTTTTCTTTGAACTTAGTGCATTAGTTTTGTCTAAGAAATGGCAAGCCACGCTTATAAAGATAATAATAACAACTAGACCTTTCATGTTACTTTCCAAATTAAAGCTACCAATTGAACAATCTTAAAAGAAAGTGGGCGTCTATTCCATTGACCAAAAATCTTATAAATGACATTTAAGTATTATCAATGAGTTTGCTTCATTTGTTGTTATCCTCCTATAATTGATGCCCTTACAAGCTTTTTTTGTAGTTATATCACCTTAATAGTTTCTTGTAGAGATTTCTAACTATGGTCTACAAAACAATGTTGAAGAACTTCACCTACCAAAGAAAAATACAAAGTACTCACAAATTTTCCTTTCTGTGGGTATGTCTTTATACACTATAAGTCGAATTCTTCACTTACAACCATTTAGGGGATACGTTTTTGCTTTAAAAATGCAAGAGAAAGATCACCTCTAATTATTCCTCATGTGTAGATTTTCACTTAAGTAAGCTTTTAAATTTATATCAGAACTTCCACATCTTTCCAATTATGGTTACAATCTATGACGAATATTGATATTTGTTATGGAAAGCTAAAAAGGTGAAGCAACATCAATGACTTTGGTATTAGATTTTTTTTTCCTTGTGTCTGTGTGATTATTGATAGGATCTTTGTTAAAAGTCCTTGCTAATTTTATATGCATTCATGTCAGTTGCAACCCTATGTTGTATTATGCAACTATGACATATTTGATTTGTAGAATTTTGCTAATTATGAATATTTTTTATTTGTGTGACATTGGCATATTGGAACTGCTTATGTAGTCTCTTTTGTCATACTTCGATAAAGATGTGAATTTCATGAAATTCATCTGTATCACCAAGACACACGACCATATGTACCTCAGGAGTGGATATGTTACCATATTTACTTGACTATGAATTGGTTTCTCTAGGATATTTCTATTTCATTTGGCAATTACATTTTTACCATTATTTTTACAATCTATTTATTTTAACGTGTTTACTGTCTCTTCCCCTTTCTTTCTTCTCCTCTCTCTTGTCATGAAAGAGACACTGGGGCACTATTAGATGACATTGTTTGAAAAAATATTGGTTTGAAATTTTTCCACTCTTTTTTTTTCTTCTATTTTTTAAGCAAAGATGGAAATTATATGTCACATGTGTATTTGTACTGGTTTTGGTTGGATGTGTAAACCATATCTACACATTTGCTTATGTTGTGAACATATTAGAAGACATTTGGAAAATTCCTTTTTATATCCTACCAATGTGTGATTGATTTAAGGAAGACCAAAGCGTAGTATGTTGAGGAATTTCATAACCGATCTTGTGTTTTATTGAGCGCACGTCAAACGTGGATCATAGAATGAACATCAATGTTTATTAAAGTTGTGAATCATTATTATTATTTTTATTTTTATTTGTAAGTTGTGAATTTTGGGAAATGTTGTCCACGACATTAATATACAAATTTCATACTCAAAAAGGTTTACGTGCAACACACATGTACATTGACTAGTGGATAAAAATGTACATTAACAATCTATCTTGTAGTGTACATGTTTGATGATCTGTATTTATGGAGAATAAGGTGTTACCTGTCTGACGATCATGTTTATGGAGAAGAAGGTACATTAATGTCTATATATTACTGTATCAATTTGACAATTATTGTGTACATGTTATTTTTTGGCTCAAAGGTATACATATATATATATTTTAATTGCGTACTTTTTTTTTTTAGTTTTTCTGTTTTACGATTTGTGTTTATGGACAAAACTATAAATTATGATGATGTAATTTTTTTAAATAAGTGTTTAAATTAGGTGATTGTATTGCCATTATTTTTTGCAAATATAAAGAGCCTTAATTACATACATTACTTTGACTTTTCAACAGAGGCCTAATTCTAAAGAAAATTATCAAGTAGATTTTTTTTAGAATCCTATTGGACATAGGGATCGGTCTCCAAATCCCTCTTTTTTTTTTATCTTCTTATCATTGTCTACATATTTTTGATATATTTTAAACATATTTTATTATGTCTATCCTATTATTTTCTTTTTATATCAATAAATATAATTTCGTATCACACATATCAAATATTTTTGGATAAGTTTTGAATATATTGGAGTCATTTTATAATTCTAAGAAAGTTGTGCAATGTTAATTTATAAATATTAAAAAAAAAGTTAAAACACAAAATTATAAAATCACTTTCAAATTAAGAAAATCCAAATATAAATATGTTTGACCTATCATGTTATTATCATCACACCAAGATGAGTGACTCATCATGCGAGAGAGCAAAGCCGAGAAAGGAGAAGTGAACAACGCCTACACAATTTTTCGGGCGGGGGTAAACAAATTAAGAGATCAATCAAAGCTCAACCAAACATATAAAATCTTCTAACTCAAGAGCTCAATTTAATCTGAGTTTAACCTGATCAACTTCAATCCAAGTCTAACCCTTGATTGAATTTTTGAATTCGAGTTAATCTCAGTTTAGATGATTCAAGTTGTAATTCGGGTTGAAATTGATTTTCTGATTAATTAATACTCAAATTGACCTTAAAATAGGGTTCAATTTTGTGTTCAATGCCAAAATTGAACTTATATTCAATAATTTTCATTAATCAAAACCATTTAAAAAATACAAAAATAAATTTCATATCTGCAATAGGTTTAAAATATCAATAACTAAGAATAAGGAATGCAACACAAATGTTCGAACATTCTATATATATGTACTAGTTATTTTCTGTGCCTGAAGACATAGAGTAATAAAAAAAATTGTCAACAATAAATATATTTGTATTCATATCCAAAATTAAATCACAGACATAAAAGAGAGATAAAAAAATTTAAGTACCAATTGTAATGGGGGTGAACTGTGTTAGTGGTGATGGGTGGTAGTGGTGATGGTGGGAGATGGTGATGGTTGTGGTGGGTGGCGACAACCATCGTAGTGGTGGCAGCCGTGGGTGACAACGGTGATGCTGGTGGTGGATTTTTGGGTGACAATGATGATAGTGGCAGCCTTGGGTGACGACGATGGTGGTGGTGGGTGTGGGAGGTGGTGGACGACGGTGATGGTGGTGGTAGGATGACAACAGTGGTGGACGGTGACGATGGTGGTGGTGGGCGACGATTGATGCTTCTAGACAACAGTGTAATGGGTGTTGGCGAATGTCAGCAGTGATAAGTGTGGTGGGGGCAGGTGACAGTAGGTGGCTATAGTGGTGGGCGATGATGGGTGACGACAGATGGTGGTGGGTTGTGATAATGGGTGACAGTGGACAACAATAGTAGTAATGGGTGCTAACAGTAGGCGACGATAATAGTGGGATAATTGTGAAAATGATAATAAATATAAGAATAAGATGATGATGGTGATAAGTGGTGGCAATAAACGACGACGACAGCAATCAGTGGTAGGTGACGATGGTGGTGGTGGTGGTGGTGGTGGTAATGGAGCAGTGAGGATGAGGTGGGGGTGTAAATAGGGCATTGGGGGTGGTGGGGGTGCAAGTGAGGCAGTGGCGGTGGTGGTAGTTGTGATGGTCGTGGGGGTGGTCGTGGGGGCGGTAAGGGTAGTGGTGGTCGTAGGGCAGTGATGGTAGTGGTCATGATGGTGGTGGGACAGTGGTGAGAGTGATGGTGGGATGGTGAAGGATGTGGTGGTGGTGGTGGGGCAGTGGTAGTGATGGCAGCGGTGGGTGTGGTAGGCTGATGATAGTGGTGGTGGTGGGGCTGCTGGTGGTGGTGGTAGTTGTAATAATGGTGGAGTGGTGGTGGTGATGGTGGTAGAGATAGTGGTAGAATGGTTTCAAACACTATTTTTTTAAAAAAAAAAATACTGATAAGAAATACTTCTTAAAAACACTTTTAAAAAGTTACTACAAACACACCTTTAGAAGACTATTTTTCCTATTAAATTTGGGGTTATAATATTAGTCGTCAGATTAATTTTAAAATAAAATTTAAAAAGATCTCAACCGTGAATAGCAAAAGTCATTTTATTTATCTTTTAAAATTTGAATTGTATTATATTTTATTATATAGATATATGTTTATAATTTTTTATTATTTTTTTCAATTTTCAAGTTGAACCAGATTTCTTAAATTCTAGTTGGGTTTGAATTAAATATGTCGATCCAAAATTTCAATCCAATTATTGCCCAAATTCAATTCGAATTGAAATTTTTTTGTCATAATCCAACTCAAATGTTAAAAATCTCAACCCAAATAATAAAAAAACCAAATTAAACTGGAATTAAGTTTGAGTTTATCCGCCCAAATTTTCACCCCTAATGGCACCCAACGAACACAACACTACCCAAATCAATCATGTCAACGATAGCCCACTCCCACCTAAGCCTCTGCAAAATGGCCCATGGGCGGCCCAAAAGCCTTGCAACCCAATGGGATAACGAGTGGCTAGGTCCACCACGTGGCAGACAATGGGTAACCTACTACCTTGGCGGGTAATTATTGGCTACTGGCAACAAATTGCAACAGTGCGGGAATTCAATCATTGTTTAGACCTCTCTATTATAATTTTTTTTAATTATTTTCTTTACGAAATATTGGTGACTAATAAAAATTAAGGTTTTCGAATTTTTTATCATTGACAAGAATTAAATAATTTTTTTTTTATTTTAAGATATTTAGATTTGTACTAACTATCCATCCAACTCAAATACTTGTTACCTTAATTCAAGTGGATTTATAACATCTTCCCTAAAGAATAAAATTGACTGGCCCTTATAAGTATTAGAAGTGTTGAACTTGAGACTTTTAAGTAGAGATTCGTGGGCTGGACCGGGCTGTAGACTTGTGAAAAAATTTTTTGGGTTGGGCTTAGGTAGAATAGGCTCAAATCCTTATCGAAGTGAGTTATAGGGTGGGGCGGACTTCAAGTAGGAATAGACTATCCGCAATCCAATCGCCCCTTGGTAGGTGTTTTTTTTTTGTTATATGTACATCTTTATCCAAAGAATTTTTTGGAGGTCGGTACTTAGACGGCTAGGCCCAATAGGATTCCAAAAATAAAAAAGGGAAATTTGGAGGCCGGTCCTGTTATATGGACTTGTTTAAACTTAAGTCCGTCAAGGAAACTTATTTGTTATGAAGTCATTTTTTTGTCAATTTTACCATACTATCCCTTCCCTTTAAAAATGAAATAAAACTAAAAATTAAAAACTCTTAAATTTTAGAAGTTTGACTAACATTAAAATCTTTTCTTTCGCATATCTATTTATATTTATATATAGGTTAAGAGTTTGAGAAACATTAAAATTTTCTCTTATATATATAGTAACATTAAAAATTAAAAAATAGTAACATTCAAATACAAAAAAATTTATCATTTGGACACAAAATATAATACATTTAAACACAAAAAAATAGTAACATTTAAACAAAAAAAAATTAAAACATTCAATATTAATATTTTTAAAAAATAACAATAGTAACATGTTCAACAAAAATATTAGCATATTTAACAAAAATAGTAACATGCTTAACAAAAAATATAACATACTTAATAATTATTATTTCTCTCAAATTTAAACGCAAAAAATACTATCATTCAAATACAAAAAATAGTAATATTGAATATTAATATTTAAGAAAATAATAGTAGTAACATACTCAACAAAAACAGTAACATGCTCAAAAATAATAGTAACATACTCAACAAAAGTAGTAACATGAACAGTAACATAATAAAAAAAATAGTAACACGAATTTGTATATATATACCTAACCTATATATGGATATAGATAAATAAGAGAGAGGAAAAATTTTAGTGTTACTCAAATTCTTAATCTATATATGTATATAGATAGATATGAGAGAAAAAATATTAACTTTCTTTCAAGTAATGGTATTTTTGAGTTAAAAAAAAAAGTTTGATTTAAATCATTACATATAATTTTAAACATAGACTTAGTCTCTTATAAGTTTCCTTACAAAACTTATCTCCAAACAAATAAATCTAGGGGGACTCACTTCTAATTTTCACAAAAAAAAATCACTCGCCAATTTGCTTTTGAATTAAATCCCTATTGAAAAGTAAAAGCAATGAATATAACTAATGCACTTTAAAATTACAAAAGTAACGACAATGTTTTCATAACCTTCTTCTTCATAAGCACAAATCGTTAGACAGATACGCAATTAATATATACGTATTTATATAGACACACAACATATCATATACGACGAATAATATACACAATCATTCAGGCACATTATACAAATATATACATCCATGAGATATATACATTAATTTTATTTGAGAGGAATTATTTAATATTTAAATAAACAATGAATAATACCCTAAATTACTCAACTAAGTATTTATAAATAAATAATTTTTTTGTTAAAAGAATATGCCACCTAACTTTTAATGGTTAATTTTTTTTAAAATAAAGTGAGTGGACAAGCGAGCGAATAGATTAGGCTAGGCTAAGTAGGTTCTTGGGTTAGATTTTAACAAGTTTTGAGGTTATTAATGGGCCGGGTAATGATCTTTTGGGCAAGCCCAAGTCCTTTTTTTAATAATATTGAACTCAAATTCAAAGAGACTAACTATGCAACCTATAAAATTTTAAACTTATTTTTTCAAACTATAACGAGTCTCATAGACCAATCTAGACTCATAGACACCCATAGACACCCTATTTTTGGGTTATTAAAAAAACAGACTCAATTACTATACCACCAACCAACATGGATTGTCCAACTTAGTCATCCACCAAAAATAAATTAAATCTTAATCATGTAATATCAACAATAGCAAACTCCTTGTGGAGCCCACTTAGGAACACCCATACATAAAATTGGACTTTTTGACTTAAAGCATAAAATATCAACAATAGCAAACTCCCCGTGGAGCCCACTTAGGACCACCCATACATAAAAATTGGAGTTGGACCGGAATACAAATTAAGACAAAAAGCACATGCATGTATTTCATCAAACAAACTTTGCTTTCCAGTAAACAATCCGTTCTTGCGGTGAACATTTACTTGTTTAAGTGTCCATATCTCAACAACCTTTGGCGTTTTGCCTAAATTTGTAATTTACAATATCAATTATAAAGGACAAATCACATGTTCAGACCATTTTTGAAATTTCTTGCAATGAGAAAATTAGAGAATGGAAAAAAAAATATAAAAAATAGAAAGGTTAAGCTCAAAATTTGGTCAATTTTGTAGCAAATAAAGAGAAATTTGAATTGGTCATTGATATAAATTTTACTAGCATTAACCCTTGTAATATTAAAAAATATTTTTTTATTATGTGATTAAAAATTAGAATTAATTACATTGGGAGGTCCCTAAAATATAGAGTTTATCTCATTTTATTCTTCAATATTTCAATCGGATAATTTTGATTCATGAAGTAATGAATATGTTTCTATACGGTACCTTAAACAGACAACATCCAAATTACTAACGATTTTTTATCATAAACTTGTCACATGATACCTAAATATAGGGAAAAAAATAATTTTGGTAACTCTTGACAGAAAAATGTGAAATATGGATAGATTTTGATCAGAATTTGAATAGCTCAAGATCAAAACTATGTAATTTGAATAACTATGTGATTAAAATTTGGTTAAGAGTTATTTAAATGATTTTTTTGGCCATATTTAGGTATTTAAAAATCGTTAACAATTTAGACGTTGTCTACTTTAGAGACTATATAAAAAAATATTTAAGGGACTAAAATAATACAATTAAAATATTAGGGATTAAAGAGATAAATTTTTTATTTTGGGGACTTTCAGTGTAATTAATCCTAAAAATTCAAGTGAATAGGTGAAAATAAGATAAAAGTAGGAAAAGAAGAAGATGTAAGTGTGAAATTAGTAAGGGTTGTGTAACATTAAAGATTGTGTTAGTTGAATTGTTTTAACATTAGGAGATGTGAAAAAATTTATGATGTTTTTGGGCAGAATATTTTTAAATAAATTTTATAAAATTAGATAATATTAGATAAAAATTAAATTAATCTCTATTGTTGTTGTACTCTTATAATTGTACAATTTAAATTATTAATTGTAATATTTAGATTTATATAAAAAGTCAAGAGCGTTCATTTTGCCCACTGAAAAATAAATCAATCTGTTGGATTGTTCCACGAAGACAGTACCATAAAAGATCCTTATTCAATCTTTGGAGTAAAATACTCATATGGCTCTCAAATAACAACTTTTATATCAATTAAGTTTTTAAATTTTTTTTTATAAAAGGCTTAATTGACACAATTAAAAAATTTGAAAGCTCAATTGATACCAAAAAGAAAAGTTTTAGGGCTTAATTAATACAAATGTCATAGTTTAGAGGTCATATGTATAATTTACTCCAATCATTTCTATCAAGTGAGTGACACATTTCGCCACTTTTCATTACAAAATCTAATAGAAGCAGACATAATGGTTCATTTGATACAATTAAAAAGTTTAATGGCTCAACTGACATAAAAAAAAAGTTTAAAAATTTAATTAAAATAATAGTCATAATTTGAGGGTCATATATATATTTTACTCCGCTCCAACATGGTTGAGATTTGGATAATATTATAATAAACTAATCAAACTTGACGACAGATTAAATTATATTAATTTGAAGTTTTTAATCAGTTATAGTTATTATTAAATTAAAAAAATCTATCAAATATTAAAAATAACAATTAATTTAATCATTAAGAGGAACGGTTCATTCACGGGTTCGGGAAACCAACCGCCACGCCAAATTCATCCTTCTCTCTCTCTCTCTCTCTCTTCCCTCTACAAAATCGAAATCTTTCCTCAGCAAGAAAGCGAATCTTCCTCACACTTGCGTTCTCTCACTCTTATATTGGAGTCACCGGAATCTGCCACCGTCTCCATAAGTGTCCGGTGAACACTTTACAGATATTTACAGCAAGAGATTCATATAACTATTCGCAATTAACGCGGTCACTTTCTTCCGGAAATCTCGCTGGTTGATATCGCCTGCAACTGTATCAGGTCAGGTGGTTGCCTGCCACCTCCACCATGAACGACGGAGACGACCACCACATCCCCTCTTTACAACTCCAGAAGCTAAAAGTTGTATCGGCCCTTGGCCGAGGAGCGAAAGGCGTTGTGTTCTTGGTCCAAACAGAAAGCGGAGAATTGCTGGCTTTGAAGGCAATCTTGAGACATTCGATCGATAAGAACAAGGGGAATGGCAATAGTGATGATAGCGAGTACAGAAGAGTTTGCTTTGAGCAAGAGGTGTTGAAGTGCTTTCGACATCCTCTGCTGCCGAAACTCCATGGAGTTGTGGTTACGGAAAAGATCGTTGGATATGCTATTGATTACTGTCCTGGCCGCGATCTTAATTCTCTCAGAAAGAAACAGACGGAGAAGATGTTCTCCGATGATATCACCAGGTAAATTAATCTGTGTATAGCACTGTATACAACATCAACAATAATTCATGCAATTTTTTCAGAAGAATCGGATGCAATGAAACTAAACAATCTAACTTTTCTGATAATTGATTACGTTTTGCCATTGATATAAATTGAAGTGGAAAATTTTCAGGTTTTATGCAGCAGAGTTGGTACTGGCATTGGAGTATTTGCACAGTTTGGGAATAGTTTACAGAGATTTGAAGCCAGAGAACGTAATGATCCAAGAAAACGGACATCTAATGCTCGTCGATTTCGATCTCTCAACCAAACTCTGCTCCGCAAAAACTCCTGAATCTCCTCCGATCGTCGAACCGGTACCCAAATCAGGGCCGGTCAAGAAAAAGAATGTCGCTGCGTTCTACAGGTGTTGCAGTTCAGGAATTTCACCTGAAGACACCGTCTCCGTCCCTCCAGCAGAACTCGGTGCCAACTCAAGGACTTCCACTTCCGAGTCAGACTCGGTTGAGAAGTCGAACTCGTTCGTTGGAACCGAGGAATACGTGGCGCCTGAGATCATACTTGGCACCGGACACGATTTTGCGGTGGACTGTTGGTGCTTAGGTGTCGTTCTTTACGAAATGTTGTACGGTACGACGCCGTTTAGGGGGTCGAACAGGAAAGAGACATTTCATCGGATTTTGAAGAAGTCGCCGGAATTAGTGGGAGAGCCAACGGCGTTGCGGGACTTAATTGGAAAATTGCTTGAAAAGGACCCAAAGCAGAGGATTTCGCTTGAGAAAGTGAAAGTACATGATTTCTTCAAAGGGGTTGATTGGAATCTGATTTTGCGAATCCAAAGGCCACCATGTATACCTGTACGACCCGAGGATAAGGGTATTGAAGGAAATAAGGGAATTGATGTGGAAGATTTTGTCCATGAAATTTTTAAAGCTGTGGAGGAGGAGAAAGAGGAAGAAAATAAGGATTCGGAAAAGAAGAGTAATGATGAAAGTAGAAATAATGGGGTGTGGGTTGAAGAACAGAATTACCCTACACGAGGTGACAATTTTTTGAGTTTTTAGCTTTAAGTATTCTATAATTTTGTTCATCCAAAAGTTTTTTTGACTGGATGACCTTACTCATATGACATACATTTGCTGATTGCACTTATATATTTAGTACAAAATTGGGATATCTTTTTTTGTATATTGAGTAATTTATACATATACCTTTCAAATTATTATATTTGTACCAATGAAGCCCTAAACTTTTTCTTTTTGTGTCAATTGAACTTCTGAATTATCTAATTGTGTTAATTAAACTCTTTTATCCGTCTCTGTTAAACTGTGTCACTCATGTAGCTATATGACACAAAAAGAAAAAATAATTCAATTGATACAATTAGAGAGTTCAAGAACTCAATTAACACACAAAAAAAAAATTCAAGGATTTAATTGAGGGCCATTTGTATAGGTTACTCCAACTATTGTGTCACACGAGTAGCATACTTCATCATTTTTCGTTAAAAAATCTAACAGATGCAGATTGAAAAGACTCAATTGACACAATTAGAGAGTTTAGAGACTCAACTGATACAATTAGAGAATTTAGGAACTTAATTGATATAATGGTTATAATTTAAAAGTCATACTTTACTTTTATATATTTATAAATAACCCCACACCTCATTTTGTCAAGTCTCCACATTATGCTCTACGTGGTATTTACTATATTTTAGGTATCTATACCGGAAAAAAAAAAAAAAAGAGATAATGAGATGTGAGTATTTTTTTTAAAACTTATTTGGCTTTAAGTACTACCTCTAAACTTATCCTCATTTTAGTCTTTTTTTTCATCAAATATTTTTCAATAAGTACACATTTTAAAATATTTTCAAATTTTTTCTAAAATGTATTTCATAATTACCCCTACCATAAATAGTGCATACCTAATTGAAAATTTTTACATTTCCAATATCTAAATATTAGAATGTGAGACTTTCAAAATTTCTTTTGATATTTGTGTATCATTTAAATTTTAAAATTATATATATATACACACACACACATGTATATATATATATATAGACACACACACATATATATAATAATATTAAAAAGTAACATGTTCAACAAAAAAATAGTAATATCAAATAGTAATACGCTGAACAAAAAAATAGTAATATTAAACAATAGTTTAGTTGTCACTTTTTATTGACACTTTTTGGGCACTATCAACGAGGTATTACATGATGTCATTGATTGGACCTCTATTGTCATTAAGGGTGTTCAAATTTCCAATCGGTCGCAAGTTCTTACCCTATCTGACCCTACTCTACCCTACTGAACGACTAGCCGCAAAAATCGAGTAGGAATGCGAAAGAATTTTTGATCTTCCAACAATTTTCGGGTAAGAATGCGGAATAACCATTCATTTTCTCATTCCTACCCTACCCTACCCGCAATAATTTTTTAATATATATATATAAAGTAAAAAAACCCTAACCACATGCGGAGCAATTATGATTTTAATGTATTTCATATGATTTAAAGTTTAAACTTAAATTAATTGTTATTGTATTTGTGTAACAATTATGGTGGATTGATGTTCATACTTTCTTGTGTTTTATTATAATTATTGTTGTAGTTGTTTTACATTTTTAGTGTTAATTTATTTATTGTGTTGTTAAATTGGTACATATTATATTAATTAAATTGCTAAAATGATCTAAAAAATAATTATTACAAAAATATTTACCCGACTTCCTACCCAATTAATCAGGTAGGAATACCACACCTGTCGGGTAGGGTAGACCAAGAAAAAACTCTTCCACAAAGTATCGAGTATGAAGACGGAAGAGCATATTTCCTACCCGTAGGGTAGGGTGAACACCCCTAATTGTCATTATCTCGTGTCTCTATTTGGTAACACTGTTTGCATGACAATTTTTCGAATTCTCTTTTGGTGCAACTCTTTGAATTGACAAATATATATTGTCATCATTTATAGTCAATCTATTGTTGTCATTCGTTATTGACACTATTTGGACACTATTAATGGGACATTACATGATATCATTGATTGGACCCAATTGTCAATATCTCGTTTCTCTCTTTGATGACACTGTTTACATGACAATTTTTCGAGTCCCACTTTAGGTGCAACTCTTGGAGTGTGCAAATATATATTGTTATCATTTATGGTCAATCTATTGTTGTTATTCTTTTCTGACACTACTTGGGCAATATCAAGAGGGCATTACATGATGTCATTGATTGGACCCTCATTGTCATTATCTTGTGTTTCTCTTTGGTGACACTATTTGCATGACAATTTTTTAAGTCCCTCTTTAGATACAAATTTTTGAGTGGACAAATATATATTGTCATCATTTTATGGTCAATCTATTATTGTCATTCTTTACTGACACTACTTGGGCATTATTAAGGGGACATTATATGATGTCATTGATTAGACCCCTATTGTTATTATCTCGTGTCTCTCTTTAGTAACACTGTTTGCATGACAATTTTTCAAGTCCCTCTTTAGATACAACTCTTTGACATATATATATCTCTGTGTGCGTGTGAAATTTTAAAATTCAAATGATACACAAATATCAAAAAGAATGTTGAAATTCTCACATTCTAATATTAAAAATCTCATATACAATTAAGTATGCATTATTTATGGTAAGGGTAAATTTATGACTTTTTTCTAATAGACGTACTTCTATCTCAATAATTTTAAAAAATATACTTTTAGCTTATTAAATTTTTAGAAAGGTACCGGCCTCCCTAAACCCAAAAAAAAAAAAAAAAAACGCCATACCGGCATGATACTAACTGTTAAGCTACCTCATAAATTTGCAATAACAATGACACCTACAAAACAGCTACCTGAAACATCACGCCAAGATAACAATGGCCACACATGTTTTTGTTGTTGTTGTTGATTCTAATGTCATTCTCTCCTTTTTGCAACTGTCACACAACTGTGTTTTACCACAAAAAATTTTCAATGAACTCTATAATTATTGTTTAAGAATCTAGACAAGAGGATGTATGCCTTATTACTTCAACTCAGCATCATTGTTGTTTACTGCTCAACATTTTACTTAGAAAAAGATTAAGAGTAAGGTTGTCTTTGTCAAAGGCCTGTCTGTCGACACACCAAATTTAGATGGGTCAATAGCTCATTAATATCAAACATTGATATAATCCTTATGGTCTTCCATCTAAAACTGACTTGTTCCCTAAATTTCCCGGAGGTGGGAAAATCTGACCACTAGCTTTGACTCTTAAGCAACTTAATAATTACGTTTTGACTTTTTCCTAATTTCTTGATGACTAAAAACGTTCCCAATCATGCACTGATGTGCTCCCAACCAAAAACAAAACAGCCATACTATCGGGACATATTTTAGGGATATAATTTGAAGGTATAATAAACTATTATTAATAAAATAATAATAAAAAAATTTAATGATAGATCTCATTATAGCATTAAATAAATTTACTAGTATTCTATTGGTAACGTTTTATTATATTATCAAATTATGTCCCTAAATTATGTAATAACAACTAGCTCAACACAAAAAAGTAACTTAAAACGAGATGAAATGTAACAAACTAAGGGTGCTCACTCTATTCTATTAATAAGAATTATGATATTTTATTTTCTTACGTGATATTTTGCAAAAAAAAAAAAATTCTTAGATCAAGTGTACTCTTTCTACCTGAATTCCTTCCAAAACAATAGATTATGAAATTAGGTCAGAAATCGGATAAACACATTTTTTAGTTATTATTTTAATAATTTAATTAAATAACATACATCAATTAACTAACACAATAAATTTGATAATACGTAAATAATTACAATAAAACCCAACAGAAAAACCATCAACATTGGTACATCATATATAAAAAAGTCAAACAACAATAAAACATTAGAATTTCTACATTTTTGAATTTTAATTTTTAAGAATTAACACACACACACATGTATGTATGTGTGTGTGTATATATATATACACACTGGTAAAATATGATAAAAATATAAAAATTTTGTAAGTATTCCACGTTTCTACCCAATTTTTTACAAAATACCAAAAAAAATTTCATCAGCCAACCCAAATCTTTCGAGTTGCCAATCAATAGAGTTTAGGATAGGGTAAGATCAAAATTTGCGAATAATCAAAAATTTGAACACCGGTAACTTAAGCCACAAATAAGACCAAGAACATCAGAATGACATTCGGTGGTTATATGAAAAATGAACCATACATGTTTCGCAAGAAACCTATGGAATCCAAATTTTAAATCAAAAAACTCCAGAAAACTGTTCCATCAAAGCTCTAGCTACTGCATAGTTTAGTAACAAAAACAGAGAAACAAATATTGCAACATCGCTCACTCGTCCTCCTGGCTGCGCAACCTGGCCAATTTGTTGGTGACAACAACATCTAGCTGTGCCGCACGCTCAACAATCTCCTTTCTTTTGCGAGTTGATACATTGTGTGCTATCTCTGCACAGTAAGTCCTGATAATTTGCCAGGCAAGAAGTGTGTAATAAATTCTGAATCCATATAGACATACAGCAGTACATATAATAATAATGGATTGAACTATGCAGGCAGGGGGTGAAGGATTGGGGACTATCCCAGACCGGAACAAAAATGAACAATGTATACCTGTTGTGCATCATCAAAACTTCAAGTTCTTTGACATTGTGCACAACGAACTTCTTAAATCCATTAGGAAGATAATGGCGAGTCTTCTTATCTGAGCCATAACCAATGTTGGGCATGAGGGTACATCCTTTGAACTTCCTCCTCACACGTGAATCAATACCCTTGGGCCTACGCCAGTTTTGCTGCCACCCACAGTTACATGCATTCACCAAAACAGAACATGTAAGCATTGAAAATATTATCCATTTGAGAATAGAATGTGAAGAAGTCAACTGCCTCAAACATTTTTCTTTTTTCCAGTCATTATGCACAAATACTTCGAGACGATTATACATAAACCGGGCACATCAAAATACCCTTTGCAACTGTGAAACTGGCACAAAGGTCTACTGACCTTATCAACAGAAAGATCTAACTATTGCAACAAGTAGAACCAATTACACAGAGCAATCTAGCCACAGATTTGCAGAAAAAAAATCGAATAGAAAGTACAATTACATTGTCATAAAAGACTCAACAAATCACAAAAATTGAAAAATTACTATTGCGCACATGCACAACTAAATTGAATACCAATTCAAGAGCAAACCAGCGCAATTTTCGAAGTACAAGTGAAGGTTACACAGCAAACAATAGTAATATGTAAAATGGCTCATTAAACTCCTTATTATGGTTAAGCCACTTTTGTCGAGGGAATAGACGCCAAAACAGACACAAAATGGAATTTAATTTTAGAAGCAAATACTCATCACAATAGCTGCTCATTAAACTTCCTGAATGGCAGGGATTTTTTTGGTCAAGAGAAGGGAGAGAACAAAGAGGTGGGGAGGGGGAGCCGGAGGGGAATAGTATATCTAGAGCAAACGTTATTGCTTAACCACAGATATACTTGAATCCCAATGCACTTCACTTCTCACAGCCCCAATATGAACATCCCATGTTTGAACAACTGGGTAACTTCAAAAGGACTTGGCTTAATTGTCCTGAAAATTTTCACTGCAACAACAGGGCCAGACAATAACTAAATTTTGACCAGGCTAAGAAACACACCTATAAAAAAGTTTTTTTAACCCTCTCCTATCCACTATTCAAAGATTATTCTGAAAATGAATTTATCTTTTTTTTTTCCAATAGTAAACAACAATTTTATTAATGGTACAGAAAAATGCTGTACATAATGAAAGTACGGACAAGTCGTAAACCAAAATGTAGTACATAGAAAAATGAATTTATCTTATTTAATGTGTGATGCACTAGATTGACTAACAGACCAATGTTAACCTAATAGTCTGGGTATAGCACACGTACCCAAGACAAATACAAGAACTGGAAGTTCATAAACCAGGTCATGCTCTAGTGCTTAAAGTCTCACTAAAACAAGCTGGAGCAACAAAAGCAAGAATATGGCCACACTAATATGAACTCAAATATGGTGACTCTTTCAAATGGAAAAAGGAACTACACAACACTCCCAATAATCTAACACCACAGATTTGGAACCTAATATTAAAAGTTAAATTAAAAGGTCAGTCTCCAAAAGATAGGCAGATTGAGAGAATTATATCATTATACTTGTTCTACTCCTCATATCAGCCATATATGAAAACTGAAATGGACAAAATTACCATTTGAACTTTTAAAATTTTCCAGGTCAGCTGAGTGATCGTAAATCATTACAATACTTGCCAAGCAAAGCACTGTAGATTTCTCAAAGATTCAGGACGACAGTTTGTACCTCAAAAAAGTAGAAATATGTCCCATAACCTTTCATGGTTACCTATTGTTTTACAACTTTTTAAGCCCTATACAGCTGTCCATAAAATATTTAAACAACATGAGCTTCCAACAAAAATGTTATAGGATGGAGATAGCAACACATACCTTCACAGAGATTTTCCAGTCACTATGGGGCCTCTTGAACTTCTTGGTGCGCTTCTTCACTATCTTCTTGGAGAGCAAAGGAACAGCCATGTTTCTATCATTAACAGCAAAGCAAACCACCAATTGAGCACCGAGTCATAAAAAGAAAGCTAAACGAACCAACAAAAAAAGCATAGACAAAGAGAACATTACATATTAGATCCTCAAAGTTTGTTGAATTCTAGCAAGTTGATGAAAGACATGGATACCATATTCCAACATGCATCACATACACAACTTTCACAATAATTGTACCTAGAGACATGCCGTAATAGGGCTTTTTTGAGGGGTTGCTGTTTTGGGGTTTTAGGGGAGTGGGGTATTCTAGCATTCAAGTTCCCACTATCTTACCCAGAAGCTTCTGTCCCTTGAGTAATGTTTCATCATGAGTTATTGAAGAGATTCAATAATCTAAATTTTGTATCAGTGCATAATTTAGGCCATCTTGGGACCGGAAGCAGAAATGGAAACTGAAATGGAATGTTTTGGAAACTTATAAAGAATTCCAAATTTTGGTTACGAGACATTGGAAGGAACATTCTGAAACATACTGAAACCTTTCAAAGCATGAGAATTTGAATAGTCAACCCCTGATTCGTTTCCATCAAAAACAAAACGTTTTGGTTGAAATGATCAAAGCAAACCAAAATTTTGATCTTTGGGAAGAATACAAACCGCTCCATAAAAAGGGTACTCCCATAGAAAATGGGTCAACTTAATACAATAGCAAAGATATCCGTCAATATCAATCTTTCTCTAATCGTACACGAGCACATAACAAGCAGACATTGTTTGGATGGAAGCATCAGCAGGGTCAAATTTTTCAAGAATGTAAATACAAACTTCAAAGGTAAATGTTCTTTTCCAATTTTTATAATCAAAGAAAAAGTTCGCAGCAAAGTTCTCCGATAACTATTTCCTGAAAAAAAAGACACTTGCAAAAAAATATTAGCAGTTATATATGACAATTCATCCCTAAAAAATGAATTATGTTTCAACGGGGAGGGAAAAAACTGTACAGGGAACAAGTTGTTTCCCCTTTGGTAGATTGACATTCAAATTCAGAACTAAGCCATCAGTGACTAATATAGTGGTTGTGTCAAAAATAACATCTAGTAATTGAGTACAAACCATAACCAACAGCTAAAACTATATCAAATCTCATTCTACTTCAACGAGTAGAAACATACAAAAATGAGCATAAATGCCCCCAGCTACAAGCATCACAGATTTAGCCAATCACACTATACATAATCACACTAAACATAAATATATCGATCGAGAGAGAGACAGAGAGGTAGAGAGTAGAGAGGAGAACCTGCTGGCGACGCAGCTGAGAGAGCCCCTGTTGAAAGCGTAGGCACCGTCGGGAGGACAAAAGAAAATACGAACTAGGGTTTTCAACTTTTTTAAATGTCTTGTTGCTGGGCCATTATCTGCGAAGATAGAGAGGCCCATTATGAAAAATCATCTTCGGGAATAAATACACTTCAACCCCACATATTTTATAAGATTCCATATTGGTCCTTAATTGTTTTTTTGTCAATTTGATTCTCCTATATTGACCCTTATGCTCCGTTTGGTACGATGGAAAAGTGGGAGGATGAAAAATTGGAAGGATGGAAAATTTGAGGAATAAATAAAATATTATGTTTGGTAAGGAAAGAAAGTAGAAATGATGGAAAAGTGGATAGATTAACTTTTCTTCCAACTCACAAAAATCAATCCCTTCAAAATCGGATGGAAAGTTAATTATTTGTATTGAGATGTATCTTATTTGTCTATATATCTTATGTATACATTAATTTCATATAAAAATACAATGATAAAATATGTATATATATTTTAAAAATTAAATTTAAAAAAATAAATATAAAAAAAAATAAAAAATTTAAGTTAAAAAAAATATTTTTTCCATCTTAACTAAGGGTGAAAATTTTCGACTCAACACGATGACACAACTCGAACTCGATACGAAAATAAATAGGTCAACTCGGAACTCGACACGACACAATTAGTTAAATAAGTTAAGTTAGTTTTGACTAATATTCGACTCAAACTTGTAATGATTCAACACGACTCGATTCTATTGTCACCCCTAATCTTAACCAGCACAAAAAAAAAATAGTCATTTTTTTTTTCATCCATCCATCCAACCAAACACAAAGGAAGGAAATTATATTCTTCCTACTTTTCATCCTTGAAGGATAGAAAGTGTATTCCTCCTACTTTCCATCCTCCCTACCAAACGAAGCATTAAAGTTTGTTTATACCAATTTCATCATCTAATTTTTTAATTTTATTTTTTGTATTGTGGTCAATAATGTTTGTGTTTATAACTCATTCATACCTCCACTGGTTACGTTTTTAGGGTTTGTTCTAACTTTCACATAGTACTCATTTATATATTTTTATTTCTCCTCCTTCCCTTTTGCTTTCCCTTCCCATGACCAGAGCCCACCTCTCTTGGGGAACAATAATATTAAATGTAACTATGCCATTAACAAATAATAGAATATTAAGTGAATTTAGTGTACTCTATTATTTTACTAATTACTCCCTCTATTCCTAAATATCTTTCGTTTAAGGTTTTTGTACAGGGATTAAGAAAACTATTAAATAACTCTAATATGAGTAAAAAATAATTATACATGACTAAAATATCCTTATTTAATACGTATTGGGAAAGAAAGGAATATGAAAGGCATTTAGCTTGCACCAAATCTAATGCATTGAAAAGTTGAGGGTAAATTTGAAAGAAAAAATATTAATTATGTTTTGGTTTCATTAAACGACAGATATTATGGAACAAAAAAAATTATGTAAAACGACAGATATTTAGGAACGGATGGAGTATTAATAACTATCTTTATTATATTGAAATATCTTTATTTTATTCATTGACTTGGTTAGCTAGCTTCACGACCAATTTCTAATAATTATCCTAACATCTTCATTATTTTGCATATCCAGTATACTATTTACTAAGCTAGAAAAGTGATTATAGTATATTTGGCATCTCCTTCAACAAACAATTAATGGTAAAGCGGTAAATAAAGAGTTAACACAGGGATTTATAGTGGTTCAGTCCGAGTGATCTACTCCACTCTCGTAAATGGCAGCGGTGACTTAAGTTTTTTTATTAATGGGTGAAATCACTAGAGAGAGTATTCTCCAGGAGTATTACAGTGCTTGGAAAAGAGAGAGGATGATGTATAAGGGGAGGTGTAGAGGCTTCAGAGGTATACCCTTAATACTGAAAGGATATACATTATATAGTTAGGGTAAGGCGGTAATGTGAGTGAAAGGTCTTCCACAATTTTGGTAAGTACAATCTTAGTAAGATTAAATCCCTGTATCCTGATATTCTCTCGCTCGTGTCCCTATTCCGTCAAAGGATGATTCTGATCTTGAGCTTGGACCTGGACTTGGATTAGTCTTGGATTTGCATTGGAGTGAAGAGGGCGAATGAGAAGGCTAGGGGGCAGCCTTGGGTGGCGCCTGGCTTGGGTGACCCCTAGGCGGCGCCCCTTTGGCTGTCACTTGGGCATTGGTCTTTGGTTTGAGCTTCACTTGACTCCTTCTTGACTTGTGAGCAGGTCCAATTCCTTTTAGGCTCCGGTAATTGGGACTCTTTTTGATGGTTTGACCCAGTTTTGATTGGGTTTTCTCGATTTAAATTAATTGGGCTTGGCCCAATCAATTTTGGACTCATCATTTGTCCCTCATGCCCCGAGCCTCTGACTTTTTTCAAAAGGAAGGGGTCGAGGGCATGTAATTCGTTCCATCTGGATGAGTCAGAATTTTTCTTGCTTCCTCGGGGTTTCACTAAATTTTTTTATATCGATTTTTTTTCTGGCATGGGCGCCGCCTTTTAGCTTTTTTTTTTTTTTTTCTTGGCCTGGTTGGGCGTCGCCCCTTTTGACTTCTCTTCCTTTTTTTTTCTTTCTTCTTGGCCTGGGCGCCACCTTTTTGCTCCTCTTCTTCTCTTTTTTTTTCTTTCTTCTTGACCTAGGCGTCGCCTTTTTGCTCCTCTTCTTCTCTTTTTTTTTCTTTTCTTCTTTATTCCTTTGGTCTGGGCGCCGCCTGCTGCTTCCTCTTCTTCTCTTTTTTTTCTTGATCTAAGCGATGCCTACTGCTTCCTCGTCTTTTTTTTTTATCTGGGTGACGCCTATTGCTTCCTTTCTCTCTCTCTCTCTCTCTCTCTCTCTCTCTCTCTCTCTCTCTCTTTTTAAAGGTGTCCCTCCAAGCTTCTTCAAGAAGTTTCTTCATTGTGCTTCTCCAAGAAGCTAACTCATCAAGCTTTCTCAAGAAACTTTGTCAAGGCTTCCTCAAGAAGCCACTCCTTCTCTATTTAAAGACCTTTCCAAGATTTACTGTTCAATCTCATCTTTTTCATTCCTCCCCTTTGGTTCACTATTCATCTCACCTTTCTCTTCCAAACCAAAACAAGTGATGAAGACTAGGAGCTTGAAGAGTTATGAAGGAAAGGGGCAAGGTGGAGGGCACGCACAAGGGGCCTGCCCAAGCGAAGCCCGGGGGTCCTCTCCCATCGGCAGCCTAGGTCTCAAGCTCTCCGCTGACTGTCGTAATGTCGTTGGGATTTCCACTGTCGGTGAGAGGCCCTTTAGAACTCTTGGTCCGCAACTGGGTACAAGCAAGGAGACTTCACTCAACCCTTTCGGTGTATCAGAAAGGACCCATGGCGTTGTTAGGCAGCAAAGAAGGTCTTCAAGAGGGACAGAGGGCGCTGGGCGATGCCTCAAGCCCCTCAGCTGGCGCCCATGATGTACTGGGCAGCGCCCCAGGCTCCTCAACCAATACCCTAGACGTGGTTCGGTTCCCATTTAGCGAGTTTAGGAAACGGTCGATCTGCGATTCGGACAGGGCTAGCCCTCGAGGTATGTTTCCAGTATTATCATTTTTTTTTTTGACATAATTATTTTTTTTAGCAATAGCCTGAACTTGTTTTTGTCGGTTGTTCATTCAGGCGAGTGGGAGAGTGCTAAGGACCCTGAAGGAGGTCCCTATGTCTAAGGCGGTAGTGATTTTAAGGTAACCTCCATTCTTAGCTCCTTTCATAATGATGAAGACGTTATAACTGTAGTCTCCTTTTATCGCATTCCACCCTCTATCACATGTTGTCGCTCTTAGCCCGATGAGCCAGCGTGTTACGACTCTTTAGATGAGATTGTCCTTTATGAGGGCATGCTGGAGGCCGGCCTAAGACTCTCGATTCCTGTTCCCATATGTCAGGTTCTGAGTCACCTATCGTTGATTCCTGGGAAATTGGCCCTGAATGGTTAGTGGGTGATGACAACATTCTTTGCATTGTGGGGGTTAGTGCATGACACTACTGTTCCTCCACCCTTTGAGGAATTCTTGAGCACCTACGTACTTTTGGAGAACCTCGTTCCTCACTGGGGGTGGTACCGCTTCTCTCAGAGATCTGACAAGTTTATCATCAGGCTTAGGAAGTTTTTCTTTGTTAGTGGCGAATGGGCTTCCAAGTTTGACCGCGCGCGCAGTGCCTACCCGATGGGATATAGCTCCAAAAGCCAAGTTGGGTAAGAACTTTTACCTTTAACTTCTATCTTTACTCATCACATATTTATCTTTAAAATGTTACTATCCTCGTGTAGTTGCGCCGACTCTGTCTGTGGATCAGGAGAGGATGCTCCAGATGGTACGTGACAATCCATTCAGGGAGTTTTCAGAGATTATGTCGGCAACTGGTGTTTCCACGGCTCTTTTAAGGCAGAGGAAGAAAAGTACTTGATTTCCTTAGTGATACTCTTGAAAATACCACATTACAAGCTTTCTGACTTACATTGGATTTGCATGTGCCCCCCTTGATAGGTCGTTGGTGGAGTCCGTATGTGCTTCATGGGTGGTAATTTCTCCTCCCCCCCTTCAAAGAGGGCGAGGTCTAATGCCTTCAACTCTTCTCTGCCAGGGGCCCCTAGACAGGCTGGTCTCATAGAGGCAGTTCTCAGAGATATTTCTCCTCCTTCTTTGGTCAGTATTTCCTCACCTCCCAAAGATGGGTCTAGTACCACCGCGGGGACTAAGGGCCCAGTGCCGTGTTCCACCGGGACAGAGGATCCTCCAAGTTACTCCCCTTCAGGTGATGCTTCAGCGTCCATGCTACGGGACGTGGGATTGGCAAGGGAGAGACTTTGTGACTTCGTTTCTGTTATCGAAGCCCAAGAGGTTGCTTCTCAGGGTCTAGAGGGTGTGGTCAACGCCACCGTAGAGGGCTTTGTTTTGGTATTCTCTGCACTCCCGCTTTGTATCTGGCTTTTTTTTTTGTCATATCTTGGCTTAGTTATGAGTTTCTTTGTGCTTTCATTTTTGACTATCTATAACTGGCCACTGCCTTGCCCTGCTTGTTCAATAATACCCTGAGGATCGGAAAGGCAGTCACTGGTCGGGCGAAGAAGGGGCAGGCATGGGAAGTTGCTGAAGAGCAACTTAGGCTTGAGCGGCAGGCATGAAAGGATGCCGAGAAGTAGTTGAGGCTCAGGCGGCAAGCACTAGAGGATGTCGCCGAGGAGTTGAGGCTGGCTCACAAGAAGGTTGCTCAACTTGAGGCTGACCTTTACCTAGCACTTGAGAGAGCTACTGGGGCAGAGACTCAGAGGGATGCTGCTGAGAGGGTCAGGGCCAGTGCCTTTGTTGACGTCTATGATGAGTTCAGGAGGAAGGTCTCAACAGTGTTCCCTGCTTATGATTTTTCTAACTTTCAGCCTTATGAGGCCCCTGAGACTAATGATGAGGGTGACTATGAGAGTGGAGACAGTGAGAGTTACTAGGAGTGTGTCCCTTTTGTGTTTTTTATTCTATTGACAGACTATATCTATCTTTTTGTGAAAAGCTCATAGACTTATATGAAAATGCGACTTTTTTGAAAAAATATTGAGAAATTTTATTTCATTACTCAAAGTAAATGTTTGAAGAAAAACTGATCAAGATAGAAAACTGACAAAAATAAAAAGGTAAACAGTCTAAACAATGACCACCAGACTAACTCACTGCCCCCAGCTACTGATAATATTTCTTTCGATGCTCGGCATTCCATGGATGAGTCAAGACCTTTCTTTCAAAATTTTGGACTCTATAGATACCCGACCTTACCACCTCTGTGACCATGTAGGGTTTTTTCCAGTTAGGTCCCAACTTTCTTTCTCGGGAGTCTTTGGTAGACAGGATGACCTTTTTGAGGACTAGGTCCCCGGATAAGAAAGTATGAGGCTTCACCCTCGAGTTATAGTACTTGATCATGCGACGTTTGTAATTTGTTCCTAAGCATGGCTATCTCCCTTTCCTTCTCCACCAAGTCGAGGTTGATGCGGAGGCCTTCTTCATTAGTGGTAGGGTCATGGTGTTGAATCCTAAGGGAATGTACCCCAATTTTAACGGGTATCACCGCCTCTGTCTCATAGGCTAGGGAGAAGGATGTCTCGCCCGTAGGACTCCTTGGTGTCGTTCGATAGGCCCATAGTACTCCTAGGAGTTCATCTACCCACTTCCCTTTTGTAGTCTCCAGCCTGGCTTTCAATTTACGGAGTATGGTCCTGACATTGACCTTTGCTTGTCCGTTTGCCTGTGGATGGGTGGGGCTGGTTGATTTGGAGTTCTGCACAGAAGCAGTGTAGGAGTTTGTTGTCAAACTGTTTGGCGTTGTCACTTATAATGGCGTGCGGTATCCCGAAACGACAGTCTATATTCTTCCATACAAAGTCTTTTACCTTCTGGTCTGTGATTCTGGTTAAGGCTTCAGCTTCTGCCCACTTGGTGAAGTAGTCAATGGCTATGACTACAAACTTGCATTGGCCTCGACTCACAGGAAGGGGACTTAGAATGTCGATCTCCCACATGGAGAAGGGCTATGGGCTCTAAATGGTGGTGAGCTCCTCAGGTGGCTGTCTGGACATGATCACAAAAAGCTGGCATTTGTCACATCTCCAAACAAAGTCTCGGGTGTCTCGGATCATGGTGGCCCAATAGTATCCCTATCTGACTGCCTTATGGGTCAATGCATGCCCTCCAGAATGATTTTTACATACTCCTTCATGTCTCTCTCTCATGGCGTAGTCAACTTCTTCGGGGGTGAGATAACAGAGCAGTGGGAGAGAATGACTTTTCTTATAAAGGGTGTTTTGTAAGATAACATATCTGGATGACCTCATCCTCAGCTTTCGGGCTTCCATTGGGTTGTCTGGAAGATTACCTTCCTGTAGGTAGACTCGGATGGGAGTCATCCAGTTGGATTCCGATGATGTGCAGTGGACATCGCCCTCTTCTGTCTTGGAGATGCTAGGCTCATACTGGTGACCTATTAGCGCCAGGCCCAAAAGTAGGTTGGCAGAGGCAAACTTGGCGAGGGCGTCCGCTATGGCGTTCTTCTCTCGAGTCACATGGTGGATTTGGATGTAGGTGAACTTAGTGAATAGGGCTTGGACCATCGAGAGGTACTCTCGCATCCTTTCTTCCTTCACTTCAAACTCTCCCCTCACCTGGCTGACTATGAGTTGAGAGTCACTATAGGCCATGAGGTTGAGGGCATCCTTCTTCAATGCCAGTCTCAAGCTTGAAATGAGGGTCTCATACTCGGCCTGATTGTTCGACGTGGCAAAGTAGAGGGAGACGACGTACTTTAAGGGAGTACCATGAGGGTTGATCAGTACAAGTCTAGCTCCACCACCCTTGCTGGTAGAGGACCCATCTACGTAAAGCTTCCAGAATGGTGTAGTGGGTGATGAAGGTGACACTTGGAGAGAGGAATGAATAGTATATGATAAGCATTGAGAGGGCGAAGCCCTAGGCAGGTTGGGCCGCGCCTAAGGCCTGGTGGGCAGCGCCAAAGGCCAGGTAGATGGTGCCCAGGACTGCCCAGTCCGTCGGGCTGCCTCCTATTCCCTGTCCTGGTCGGGGACTTCGTCTTGGGCAATATCTGGAGTGGTCTCCTTGAGGGTGGAGTTAGTGTGCACTATGCAGGTGGGCATAAGGGCGCTTGGTGCTTCCTCCTGCAGCTCTTGTGGTGGTGTAGTTTCGGCCACAAAGTCCGCAAGTGCCTGTGCTTTGATGGCAGCCTTCGGCCGGTACTACACATCGCATTCGCTCAACTCCACATCCCATTTGAGTAGTCTGCTGGAGACATCAGGCTTCCCCAATATTCTCTTGAGTGGTTGATCGATGACAACCACGATGGTGTGGTTCTGAAAGTAATAACGCAAACGTCTGACGGCAGTGACAAGGTCGAGAACTAACTTCTTCAGTTCTGAGTACCTTACCTCCACCCCTCGAAATGCCCCTGCATACTGGCTTCTGGATGCCTCCATCCTCTCTAATAAGGACGAAACTTACAACAGTGGGGGAAGAGGAGAGGTAAAAGTAGAGAGTTTCTCCTGGTTCGGCATAGGAGAGCAATGACGGTGTGGTGAGATAGGCCTTGAGCTTCCATAATGCCTCCTCTGTGATCTGGGCCCTATTGAAAAGACCTGCAAAGGATCTTAAAAAAGGGTAGGCATTTATCTGCGAATTTAGAAACGAACCTGTTGAGGGTTGCTATCTTTCCATTAAGGCGCTAAACTTCTTTTGTTGAAGCAGGGGACCTCATCTTCAAGACGGCTTTGATTTTGTCTGGTTGGCTTCAATACCCCTTTTATGGACCATGAAGCCTAAGAACTTCCCTGAACTGACATCGAAGGCACACTTTTCAGGATTCAACTTTATCTTATAGGCTCTCAACACGTCGAAGGTCTTCTGCAGGTGGGTTACATGATCTACGACTACTACACTCTTTACCAACATGTCGTCAACATAGACTTCCATCGTCTTCCCAATCTGATCCTCGAACATCCTGTTGACTAGATGCTGATATGTGGCTCTGTCGTTCTCGAGTCCAAAAGGCATCACTCTGCAACAGTAAGTGCCTCTCGGGGTGATGAACGAGGTCTTCTCCTGATCCAGAGGGAACATGCTGATCTGATTATACCCGGAGTAGGAGTCTAGGAAACTTAAGAGCTCGTGTCCAGCGGTGGCGTCGATGAGAAGGTCGATGCGTGGGGAGAGGATAGTTGTCTTTAGGACAAGCTTTGTTGAGCTCCGTGAAGTCCACGTAGAGGCGTCATTTTCTATTGGCCTTTGTCACCATAATCACATTTGATAGCCAGTCTGGGTAGGCTACCTCCCTAACTGACCCATTCATTCGCAACTTGTCGACCTCCTTCTCCATGGCTTGTCCCCTCTCATGCTCACACTTCTCAACTTTTGGCGGACAAACTTGTATCTGGGGTCAACATTAAGTCATTGGGAGGCCACCTCAGGGTCGATGCCCACCAAGTCTTCGTGGGACCAGGCAAAGATGTTTATGTTCCGCCTGAGGAAGTCTATCTAAGGCAGATGCTTCCCTTAGGAGAGTGAGGAGACTATATAGACCTTCCTCTTCGGAAGGTTGTCGTCCACTAATACAGGCTGAAGTTTTTCTATAGGTTCACCCCTTTCTAGGGTACTGTCATCTCTGGGATCAAGGACTTCGACTTGGAGAGTCTCCTGTGGTCTTTTGGCCCTCATAGAGGCTACGTAGCACTCCCTGGCTGAGATCTGGTCTCCTCTTATCTCCCCAATCCCATTGGAGGTTGAGAAATGAAGAAGAAGATGGTAAGTGGAGGGTACTGCCCTTAAGGCATTGAGGGCAAGGCGTCCGAGGATTATATTATATGCAGAAGGACAATCAAGTACACGAAAATTTACCATAATAGTGGAGCTCCTGGGTGTAGCACTTGCTGTGACGGATAGGGTGATCGATCCCAAGGGATGGACTCTCTTTCCTGAGAATCCAACCAAGGGAGTCTTGATTGGCTGTAATCGTTGTCTGTTGAGGTGAAGGCTATCATAGGCTATGGCAAACAAAATGTCCGCGGAGCTACCATTGACAACTAGGATTCTTTGACCTGATAGTTGGCCACCATCAAGGTCAAGACCAGAGGGTCGTCATATGGGACCTGGACCCCTTCAAGATCTCTGTCTAAGAAGGTGATAATCTCATCCTCTCCATGTCGGGGTGTCTTCATTGGGCGAGAGTCATGAGAATCTGTTTGTCTACCCCTTCGGGCGTACGCCTTCCTGACGGAGTTAAAGTTACCTCCTCATCCCAACCCTTCGACGATGGTCTGAATCTCACCGAGGGGCTGCTAGTGCTCTCATTCTTTGTGCGAAGGAGCTAGTCTTCAATCAGCCACATACTGTCTAAGCTGACCCCGTTGGATAAGTTCCTCAATCTATTTCTTTAACTGGAAGCAGTCATCCGTGTCAGATCCATGGTCCCAATGGAAGCGGCAATACTTGCTGGGGTTTTAGCGTTTCAGGTCAGATCTTATCTTTCCGGGCCAAACAGATTGTGGGGTCATCATGCATCTGGAACAAAGTGTGCTCCACTAAGGCATTTAGTGGAGTGAATGACTGTTGGTCTCTCGGGGGCAGTGCTCCAAGACGGTCTTTCACGGAGACTCTTTCAGCTTTCTTTCTCTTGTTCTCGGTCTCCCTTCTGTCTTCTCGGCAATCTTAGTAGGATTAGATCTCTGTATCTCGATATTCTCTCGCTCGTGTCCCTATTTCGTCGCTTGTGCTCCTATTCCGTCAGAGGATGATCCTGATCTTGAGTTTAGACCTGAACTTGGAGCTTGACTTGGATTAGTCTTGGATTTGCATTCGAGTGAAGAGGGCGAAGGAGAGGGCTAGGGGCAGCCTTGGGCGGCGCCCCTTTGGCTTTCACTTGGGCGTTGGCCTTTGGCTTGGGCTCTACTTGACTCCTTCTTAACTTATGAGTAGGTCCAATTCTTTTTAGGCTGTGATAACTGAAACTTCTTTTGATGGGTTGACCCAACTTTGATTGAGCTTTCTCTGTTTAAATTAATTGCGCTTGGCCCAATCAATTTTGGACTCATCACCATTTGCTCTCTTAAAAACTCTAGCAACCATCTCCATCCCTCCATTATGGCAGGGAGGCAAAAATTTTTTTGGTATGCATGGTATTTTTTATTTGTTTCAATAGTCAAGAGTGTCAGGGCTAGTTTATAAGTATTTCGACTAATCCTCTTTTAGGTTTAGTCAAAAGTAATTCATCCACACTGTGACTAGAGTATTCTTAAGAGATAAATTCTTCATAACTTAACTACAATAAATTGCTAAAATTTAAATTCAAAATATTTAAATTTATAATTAATTTGTGTTACAATTTAAAATACTGCTTTGGTATTGACAAGCTTAAGTGCATGCCAAAAATTCATTGGGCTGGGAGGAATATAAAATAAGGGACTCTAGGCTTTAGTCATACCTATGGTCAATGATTATTGGTTAAGGTCCCTACTCGGCCGCTGTGTTTTTATAACAAACGAAATTATATTTTTAGAGTTTTTTGAGACCGGTACTTAGGCCTAATATGATTCTTAAAAAAAAATTAACTGGTCAATTTATTTTTTGATTAGGTCTATGTTAAAAACTCAAAGCAATGAACATAACTAAAGTCTTTTAAAATTGTAAAAATGACGGCAATGTCATTAGATAATTTAAAATTTAAAACACTTATTCAAAAAAGTTACATCATTATAATATATATTATTCTCCGTAAACATAGTTACACTGTTACACTGAATCAATTGTACACCTCATAATCGTAATTCCTTCCATCCCCTAAAAAGTTGAAGAAATGTTCGACCCGTCGAAACACATACAAATGAACAACAGGTAAATAAACATGTACCTAAAATTTTACCACTGAAATTACGTATCTATCCTTGGCAAACCTAAAAATTAAATATGAGGTAATCACGCTCACAAATATTCATTATTACACGCACAAAAAAATGCATTAACAAACGCAACAATTACGCAATTAATATATACATATTTACATAGGTACACAATATATCATATACGACGAATAACATACACGATTATTTAGGTATGTTATATGAATATATGCATCCACGAGATATATACATTAATATTTAATTAAGAAGAAGATACATATATGTCATTATAAGTACACAAGTATAAAAAACTAAATATAATTCAAAATTACGTAAATCATAACGAACATGTACTTAAACTTACCAACGAATACATAAAACTTAATTGCTAAATTGTGCACTTACCAAATTAACGATTAAGATAAACAACTAGTATATTTCAAATTGTTTGGTTCACGAATTTGAAATTCAAAAACGATAGATAACACAACAAAGTCCTCAATAACAAACGTAAAAAAAAAATAAACTAACTGTATTTTAGACTGAAATCACGCGATGAGGGCAAAATGGATAATGAAAACACACTAACTGTCCAACACCTATATGTTCGCGCCGACACAAGGACTACATGTATTTTTTTTAAAAACACGGATGACTTTTTTATATATTAAAAATTCGATAAGACTAAAATTAGTTTACACACTAAATGAAAGACCAAAACCTAATTAACTATAATTTTTAACTTAAAAATTTTATAATTTACAAACTCATTACTATATAATCTATAATAATAAAGTAGAGTCTCTCACTTAGAAAAATATAACAACAATTCACATTGTTTAAATCCGTTGAATTATATTACGGTGTAATATTTTAACTTTTTAACTACAATAATTAACTCTTTAATCTTTTAATTATAGTAATTCATTTAAATTTAAAATTTTATTTTTCATAAAAAAATGCATTTTACCTGGGGCACACTAGTCTATTTAATATTACAGTTAACAATTTAAATTATATATTTGTAAAACACGAGAATGATTGATATCGATCTAATTTTTATCCACTTCGATTTAATGGCACCAAATTTATTTCAATTTTTTTTCAATTAAAAAACATCACTATTAAGTCGGTTAATAATAAATGGCCAACATTAAAACAAAAATTAGCTTATCTTTATATTTTTTTGTAATCGCAAATTACACCATAAAAGATGTATTGAATCTTAATTTATACTCTCAAAGAACAAAAATTTTAATTTATACCCTAAAAAATATAAATTTTTATTGATGTGTATCTGAAACTATCTGGCGTCAGTTTATCTTCTAAAACTTAATAAATAAATTACACTTAGACTCTCTTAAGTTTATCACTTAATCACTGGACCTCTCACCTTTAGAGTATTACACCTATGCCCCTTGATATTTGTGTGTGTTATCACACATAACCCTCAATCATCAATATCCGTTAATATAACTATTAAAATACATGACATCATTCTAATAAATAATTATAATTTTTATATTACCTTTTATTTTGTGGACCCATTGTACTCTAAAATTAAAGTCAAGCTTACCTTTTAAATGCCCAATACAATATCGGTATTATATAATATTCAAAAATACTAGTATTATATAGTGTTATTTATATCCAATATAATATATCACTTGAATAGAATTATTTGAATGTCCAATTAGGAAACACTTGTAGTCATATTTGAATTCTTAGGGGTGTAGGTGTAGTATTTCAAATGTGACAGAATTTAGATGATTAAGTGACAAGTATTTAAGGGTGTAGGTGTAATTTATCAATTTAATTTTAGACGGTTATTAACTTTAAGTGTACAGTAATACAGATTTATATATTTGAGGGTGCAAATTCAAATTTTGTATAAATTGAGATTTAAATTTTTTTTGGGATATTAATCCCATTTTTTTTGGGTTAAAAAATATCACTATTAAGCCAGTTAATAATAAATGGCCAACATTATAACAAAAATTAGCTCATCTTTAGATGTGATTTCAGCTAACACGCAAACCAATTCCTAAAAACCAGTATCAAGGATAAGGGTTCCGAGCTTCAGAATTGGGAAATTTCGGAAGAACCAATGGCTTCTTCTCTGATGGTCTCTCAAACCCTAATCCTCCGAAACCCTATCATCTTTCTCTCTCCTCACAACCCCAATACTCTCTCTCTTCCCTCACCTTCCAAACATCTCCTCCTCATTCCGTTAAAACCGAGAAGTCTCTCTCTCCCTTCACCCCCAAAACCACTATTCGCTCTCTCTGTCCGTAACCCCAAACCCAATCCTCTCTCTCTGTCCTCCAAGCGAAAATCAAGAATTATTGCTTCCTCTTCAACAATCCGCACAAACCCATCAACTTGTTTGTCAAATACTCCAAACCCAACTCACTCTTTACTCACGGGGTCAACTCGCACAATCACAACACTCCTAGCCATCGCTCTGTCGGTTTCAAAATTGCTTGCTAACAAAGTCTTATACTTTGGAATGGGTGGTATTCGGGCTCTTCCAGAGAGCTTGGTTCATTCGGCTGGACCGATGTTTTTCGCGGCTATGAAGGACGTACCAACTGGGAATTTGAACACGCCGCTTTCAGTGGTGGCGGCGGGAATGGCGAAATGGCTTGACATTTATAGTGGGGTTTTGATGGTTAGGGTTTTACTCAGTTGGTTTCCCAACATTCCTTGGGACCGTCAGCCATTGTCGGCGATTCGGGACCTCTGTGATCCTTATCTGAACTTGTTTAGGAATATTATTCCGCCAATTTTCGACACTTTGGATGTGAGTCCGCTCTTGGCTTTCGCGGTTTTGGGTACGCTTGGTTCGATTCTGAATAGCAGCAGAGGAGCATATTGAACAACTTGTGGTTGGCAATTTTGTTTGTGGCATTTCTGTTGTGTAAGGGCCAATCTTCAGTGTAAGTTTTGTGTTCTGTTCTAGCATTGTGGATGTTACTATGTCACTTTTGGTTAGTGTTCAAGTATTGTAGTTAATTTGATACACATATAGAATTTGATCAATATTATTTTTGGGTTGAGATACTATCCACTTTGAATGATGGTACTAAACTGGGTGTCATTTTTAGAATAAGTATTATGCAGTCAATTTCTTTTTTCCTTTTTTTTTTTTGTAGCTATTTACAATTTTTTTTTCCAGTAAGTAAATGAATTTTATTGGATAAGCATGAAGTTCTATTACAAAAGAGGGAAAACAACAAAAAAACCCTCAAGAAACCAACTAAACGACAAGTTCAGTAAATGTACAATGGGAAAAAACTAGGCAAAAACCAAAGACAACTCTATTCTAGGCCAACTGATCATGCATTTATCAGATTTTGCTCTTTCAATGATATCATCCTGAAACATATCTTTCAGGTAAATGTCAACAACAGACAATTTCTTTATCTTCACTGCAGTTGCTGCATTTCAAAGATATCAACCTGCTTCTAATGAATTCCCTAATTAACCTTTTCAATGCCACAACTTCCCTGTGTAGATTGCTATAAATTCTGAAATTCCTCTCTCTCCATAGATGATACACAGTCACAACCAAACAAAGCTTCTTGATCGTAATCTTTTTAGATTTGCCTCTCCATTTTGAAGCTATCAAACTCCTGCCATGGCACATTATGTCAGTTAACTCCACATTGGGATATAATTTCTGACCAAACATCTGCAGGATAAGAACACTCAAAAAACAAATGATTATGGGACTCGATTGCATTTGAAAGAAGAACACAATCGGTTCCCAGTGAGGAGCATGTGCCACTTTTCTGTCTCTGGTATTAAGCTTCCATTGAATTGCAATCCAAAGAATGAATCTCATTCTTGGTATCATTTGGCTAAACCAAACTAATTTATGCCATGGGACTTTGGAAGCTGCCATCCTAAAAAATTTCCAAGTGGAAGAAGCAGAATACACACCATTGCTTGAGGGAGTCCATTTAACAGTGTCATTACAATTTGGATTCCTTGGATAAGGAGGCATGAAATTCTTAATTTCAATGAGCTCAGAATAGTTGGTAATAAGTCAACACCATTGTCCATCATGCATAATATCTCTGAGTGACTTTAGACACCAAAGGAAGACCAGCTTCATGAGAACATGTAGTACTCCATTTTACCACCAAAGGTCCCATTGGGTGCCAGATGTCTTTCCAAAGATCTGTAGCATTACCATCCCCAATAATGTGTTGCACACAGCTCCTAAAAACAATCTCAACTCTTTAAGCAAATTCCTCCAATTCCAAGAACAAGACTGGAATTTTTAGAATCCAAAAATTCTTATTATTCACATAGTATTTCTTCACTCATTTAGTCCATATGTTATCAGGATATTCCAGAGGTATCTTGCCATCAAAGCTTTGTTCCAAGTCCCTAAGTCTTTGATCCCCAAACCTCCTTCGTCTTTAGTTTTGCAAATATCCTTCCATGGTAACTTAGCCCCAGTTCTTTTCATTTCCAATCCTGACCATAAGAATTTTCTAAGTATTTGTTCCATTTTTGTTGATAACCTCCTCTGATGATTATTTCATAATTTTCCACTTCACCTCTTTATGGTTGGAGTAGGTTTCTGTTTTTGCTGCATTACAGATGTTACCGTGTTCCTTCTTGATTGTTGGTATGATGATGATGCAAATTTGGTTCAAATATTATGTCATAGATTTTTATTGTTGCTGCTATATATTAGTTTGTACCTTGATTCTTCGGATTCTGGTTGTTTGGGCTCGGGAGTTGTTAAGTTCATATTTGTTTTGACCCCATTTGAAGAATTAGAAGTGAAAATTCAAGGGCTAAGATTTGACACCATGTTTTCAACATATGGAAATCAGGAACAACATATGGCCTGTTTTGTGTGACTTTAAGCTACCCCATATCCTCACTGTGGTGCTAATAGAATTTGATGAACTATTGTAATGGGACACATTTGTGCCTCGTTAATATGATGTTGTATTCGATGGTTCCCTCATATGACTTTCATTTTTCATTTTCTATTGCTTCCATTTGCTTATTAAGGGTTAATTAGGCTGCATCTTGGTGTCTTTGTTCCAAAATTTTTTTTTGGTCGTAGGTATGCCTTATTCAAATTGCTTTTTATCATGTAAATTGTGTGATGCAGCAGCAGAGAAAGCTGGTGCCCTTCTTTCCCCTCTCAAGACCCAGTGAAAGAAAGCAAAAAATAAAAAATAAACCAAGCAGGCAGCAAACCAATTCGACCAGAGTTTTTTGTCCTGTCCCTTCCCAGAATTTCATAGGTTTATTGGAAGTCTTAACAAAGTTAAGAAACATATCACCTAGGATTCAAAGCCTTCAAAATTTTCTTGTGGGTTGTTGCCCGAGAAATGGCTAGTTGTATATTAGTATGTTATATTTAGCACATATTGTTTCTCAGAATTGTATTTGGGTTTGAAGGTGTTTCAGAATGTTTATGGATTTATTGCTGATGACAACCGTAGTATTTTGAGATTCATGTAGATTGTTTTTCTGGTAGAAGCTTTTTCAAGGATGCATATGATTTATTGTTGGACACTGGAGAGTGAACATCATCAAAATTAATGTTTGTAGAAACATGGCGTTGAGGGATTCAGGAGTTGTTAGATTTTCCAAACAAAAGCCGAAACTTAAGTTCATCAATTTTCTTCCGAACAATCTAGGATGCATATGATTTATTGTAAACTTTGGAAGAAACTTGTTAAGTGATTGTAATTTGCTAATTTTGTGAAGTCTTGGCCTAAATTTCAACTTAATTCCATGGATTTTAAAGATCAAGTTCTGGAAGTAACAACGAAGGACGGGGTTGAAGTTACAAAGCCAAATCAAGAGATCTAATGTGCTGCAGCTTCTACACTGTAAGCAGATGCTATCATCATTTTCCTCCATTTTAAAATACCAGTTGGTGGGAATAAATTACCAAATAGGTAATCAGACAGAATCATCAAAATTTCCAAAATAACTACAAATGTAAAAAGATCTGTTTTTGGAAAATTATTAAATGCATTTGAAGGTTCACGAAAGGTTTTTTTTTCCTTGGGTGGATAAGATCCTCGAATTATCCGAACACTTGCAAGGATTACTTCACTTATCTTATTACTACGTATGAGATTTATCTTGAGAGATATAACATTCTGCATTTCTGATTCATGTCATCCAAATTAGCAATATTCATTATATTCAATTGGCTGGTTTTGGGTAATGATATCCGTACATATCCAACCTCATTAGGGTAGTGGTTGGTTTAATGGTCATCGCCCCGCTGTTAGATTTTGAGGTCACGAATTCTAACATCGTTGTTCCTCTCCCTACAATAATAATGCGTGACAAAAAAGCAAAATCAATTTTACTAGAGTAAATCTGATATTATATATGTAATACAGAGCAATACTGTGTTTGTGAAAAAAGATTAATTTAACCTTAATGCATTCTAATCAATGGCTGTGGAAGGAGCAAAATAGTCAATAACATCTCTTATACCTTTGGCAAATACTGCAAAAAAAATGCCATACCCCGCTTGTATTTAATAGGGTTATTTAGAAGTCGGTATACCTAATTAGACTTATTTGGTAAAAAGTACACATTAAAAAACGTTTTGGTAAAAAATACAGTACTTGGGTGCAAAGACTTAAATGCCCTTTTTTATTATTTTTATTTCATTAAAAAATGTAATTTTACAGTTATCATAATTGCTAAAATTTAGACTCTATTAATTCATGCTCTTTTCAACTTCCTCAAAAACCGTAATGTATTCTTTTGTGTTCCAAGAAAAAAAATTGTTGCTCATTATTTCTCTTCCCACTAAGCCGTTGGTCTGCATATCCATTCAAAGAAGCCGATTCATCTTCTTTCTCAACCGATTGTCGGTGTATTCATACAAAGGGTGTTAAATCTCCGTTGTTCATCGATTCAATAAGGATTTGTAAGGATTCATGTTACAAACGGTCGATCGATTGAAGAGGATTTTCTTGGAAGTGAGTTTTTTCGGCATTGTCATTTGAAGTGGGTTTTTTTGGCATTGAACCCTTGTTACTTTGATCTTTGCTCGTTGTTTACACTGTGGTCGATCGTGGTTGGGTATTCTGTGTTCATTGAATGTTTTGATCGTTGAAGATGTAATTTATGTATGTATATTTATGTGTGTGTGTGTATATATATCTTGTGTATATATATATATATATCTTGTGTATTATGATAATGGGTCACCGAATCAAAAAATTTAGTACAATACATTTTTTTTTCATGTTTATGTAATTATGTGTTATCATAATGGGTAACATTACACTTTTTATTTTTATTTTTTGTCTTTAATTTCATATATTGGAACCCTATTTTGTTTGTTTGAATATTGAGAGACGAATAATGTTCATTTTTGTTGTTTTTTGGTCAAAAGCCTTTAAATTATGTGTTGTTTATACCATGAATTGTTGGATGTTGTAACCCTTTTTTTTTTCAATTGCTAGAATATATGTGTGAACTGGGTTGACTAAATACATATGCACACATTGGTTTGTTTGAAGGCAATGTAACTGGTGTTTGTGTTGTGTTGGATTATAAAATTAATGTTACACTTGATTTGAAAATATTTTATTTTGTTACACTGAATCTTTTTTTTTTATTATAAAACTTTGTTGTGCTGTGAAGTGTTAAGTGACATAATTGTTTATTATTTCTTGTGTGTAATTATATCTGATTACACTGTGTGTAAATCCTAAGTGTTGAATGTGTCAATATGACAATGTAAATATATAAAGTGTAACATATAAAGGGTAACATATAAAAATGTAACAAATTTACCAATACAGTGTTTAACAATGGACAATTCGACACGAAACAGTATATTATGTTTATAAGGTGTTGTTGTTGGGTAATAATATATTATGCAGGAATACAAAATGTTTATTCCTTGTTCAATAAGAATATGTTTTTTTTTATTATCATAATGGGTTACACAGTAAAAAAATCAGTACATTACCCCTTTTTCTTGTTTATTTTTTTGGTATTATCAACATGAGTTACATTACACTTTTTTTGTTGTTTAAATTCATATATTGGAACCTTATTTTATTTGTTTGAAGATTGAAAAACTATTTGGAAAATTGTGTTTTGTTACACAATTATTGATACACTTTTGTTATTACATTTGTTTTGATACACTTTTATGTTGTTATATTGTTAAATTTACACTGAGTTTTTTTGTTATTTTAAAAAATTTGTGTGCCGTGAGTGTTAATTGCCCAGGTTGTTTAGTGACATGGTTGTTTGTGATTAAACATTTTTAAGATTAAATGTTGATTGTGTTAACATCACATTGTAATATATAAACTATAACATGTAAAGGATAACACATGAAAGTGTACCAAATTTACCAATATAGTGTAACAACATACTAGTTTACAAACAAAATAAAGAACAATGGACCATTACACATGGAACTGTATATTTTTTTTTTAAAATTATTGTTGTGGTGTAATAATACAGCGTGCAGGAATGCAAAATAGTTATTCCTTGTTGGATAACCATGTGTGTAATGTTGACTGTAATACAATGTTAAGTGTAAGGTGAGACATTTCTTGACAATGTTACACTTTACACTTACACAAGACAACACTTTACATTTTTCCATAGTGTAATGTGAGACATTACCTAAAACGTTACATAAATAGAATATGTATTTATCATCTTACACTAATGTTCTTTTATTGAGAAAGTTTGAAAGTGTTGTACTTTCAGTGTTGTACAACACTTTCAAACTTTCTCAATAAAAGAACATTAGTGTACCCTGTAACACTTTACACTTTACACTTTCAATGTTATATGAAAAGGATGACACTATTATTGGTTCACTTATTTTGTTATATTTTGTTTTATGATTCACTAAATTTGGTTATATTCTGTTTTGTGCTTCATGGATTAGATTATGTTATACGTTATTTTTGGTTCACTTGTAAATGTGTCATACACTGTTATTTGATTCACTTATGTGACTGTGTTATATAATATTTTTTGGTTAACTTATTTGTTTATATTGTTATATTTTCAGTTAACCTTTTGGTATATTTTATACAAATTTTTTCTTTGTCACTTCCCAACTCAGAGCTGTGATGGGAAAAAAACAAATGTTGGAATCGAAGTAAGATGCTAAATATAGATCGAATTTGCTTGTGATAATTAGAACAATAGATGAAATTAACATTAGTGAAGCATACAAGGTTGTTTTGAGGAAAACACCTTTCTGGTTACTATTTGAATGCATCATTGATAAAAAATTAGACAGTACATGGTGTAAGAAGAGTGATATTGTCATACATGATGTAATTATGTGTTTTGATGTTAATAAATCTAAATTTCACATTAGTAGGGAGGACATTAAATTGAGAAGGAGTGATATGAAAATAATTTTTGCTATTGATAATGGACGCGATCCCATGGATTCTTTATCTCATGCTAAGGAAAATACAAACTTTGTTAAAAGGAGATTCAAGAAAAATAGCAGGTTGACATCAACCATGATAAGGAGCAGATTGCTTGAAGCAGCAAGAGGTACAAAAAAACATGACGTTGCAAGACTCCTATGCCTATTCTTAATGGTCATATTTTACACACACTGAGACATCTATAGGATGGAGATTTGTTTCATATGTTGAGAATATAGATGCAATGAAAAAGTACGATTGGTCAAGTGCAATACATGAATCTCTTATATCTTCACTTCAAAGAAAGAGTAGCAGCCCATCTGGAGTTACTAGATGTGTAATGTTGTTACTGGTAAGATGTTAACAACCTGATTGTATTTCTAAATATTGTTTCCTGTTCTCTAATAAACATAATGTAACTCATTTGCTTATATTACATTTGCATGTATGTGCAGTATTGGATTTGCGAACATACAACAATTGTCAAGTCTGATAGTCCAAATGCAATACCAAGGATTCTGAAATGGAAACTGCCGTATCTTCAAAAAGCAATGAAACAAATTACACTTGAAAAGTTGAAGTCAAAATATGTAAGTTGGTTAAATATAACAAATTTAAATTAATATGTCCATCTTACATAATTTTTATATATTTTTTATGTTATCATACAATACACTTGCATTATAAAAACACTGTAAATGTCATAATGTAATGATACACTTGTGTTAATTAATACATACAATTGTATATTTTTAAAATGTTGTAAAGGTGTTGAAACATAAATTGAGTAGAACAGCGGAAGAGAAAATTTTTCTGAAGTATAAGGGAATCAAAGATCAAGAAATGGGCCAATATGAATTTGAGAGAAAGACCAAAAGTAGTGAAGTTGAAAAAACACATGCACAGGTGGATGAAGAAGTTTTTGAGTGCGGTGGGAATAAGCAGGCAGAACATGATACATTTCTTGGTCATGATGATGATTAGTTGGATGTAATTGGAGGTGATGGAGATTCAAATGTGGCAATTGAATCTCTTATTGATGTTGCAATGAACGAAGCGACCCACAATGTTGATGCTGTAAGAGAAAAAGAAGACAGAAACACCTAAAGGCTTCAAGAAATATTGAAGAAAAATGATGTGTTCAAAATTGTTATAAGGAACATCACAGATAAATGTTATTTGCAACATTCTCATTCTGTTTCTGCTGGTGATGGGTTTAACAAACAACACTCTATATTTGCATTGAAAATTCAAGAACATGAGACGATTATAAATGAGTTGAATGCAGTTGTTGAAAATTTGAAAAAGAGGAAACAAATATTTGAAGCAGAAATACAAGGTTGCAAGGAAACAATACAAAATCTAGACAAGGAGAACGCTGAGTTGATTAATCAAATCAATGAATTATCTGTTCATTTTATTACCCAGACATATCAGAAAGAAAACAATGCAGGTGAAGATCATGGGGGAAAAGAAAAAACATGACAAACATCTATGGTCTGGAACATCAAGAAAAGAGACAGGAAAAGAAATAGAGATACAGAATTCGAATACAGTGGAAACAAAAAGGGAAAAATCAGATTGTGACGTCCGATACGATCAACCGTAAAACCAATTTGAGTGAAGACAAATGTGGGAGAACAATTGAGATTGTTGATGATGATGACACTAAGGAAAAGATAACTATCATTCAAGGACTGACAAACAAAGAGATAAAAAAAATGTGGCGAGAGTGTGAAACATTGGATACCATTGATTTCAACAAATTGACGACGATTTATAATAAAGAGGGTTACGGGTAAGCGTCACTGTCAAGTTTGTCTACTTTGTTATTAAAAAATTGTTCATTACAATAAAATATATGACAAGTTTGCTTTCAATTTTTATGACATTATAGTGCTCAAATATGGTCTGAGTTTGGAGTTGGAAGCGTAATATATGTGGAGGATGCTTTGAAAATAATGACACCTTCATGTGAGCTATACAACAACATACGTATTGTTAAAAGTGTAACATGTAACTGAATTTTTTAGACATAAAATGTTCTTTGAAAGTGTAACATAGTCTGTATAGTGGAACATGATATTTATTTTTTAACAAATCATTAATTGTTGGGCTGATATGCTAAAAGGAATTGTTGATTACAATGAGTTGTCCACATTTTAAAGATGTTGCTACTTCATTAACAGTCTTTATTGGGTAAGATTTATAAATAGCACAATGAACTACAAGTTGTTCAATTAAATTATTTGTCAGTTATTTAACACTTTATATTTTACATATTTTAAATGTGTAGTCCTTTGTAACTCTTCCAAATCTAGAGTATGCACGTGAAAAAGAAATAGACAGGCACATACCAGCATTCAGAGATTCAAAATATGTTATTTTTTTCTATGAATTCAAATGGTTAGAAAGAAAATTTTCCTCCAAACCACTGGACTTTGCTAGTATTGAATACTGAAGAAGGTGTCTGGACACATTACAACTCATTAAGGCCAAGGATGAAAGGTAGCTGAGATATGTACCTAGAGAATGCAATCATATTGGTTTGATTATCTTACAATAGTGATGTAATTACATAACAGTGGTGTCTATCCATAATATTAAAGCTATTTATGTAATTACAGAAAAAATATGTTGAAAAGAAGATTATAGAGTTCAATCATTCGAAGGGGATCGACATAGACACATAGGATAAGGAGCTTCCAATAATATCATGTCAGACATGTCCACAACAAAAGGCAAACTCGTAAGTACTTGTTCTCCAAATGAAATTGTTGTTTTTAAAAAACATCGATACATATTAACTATTGGAGTTAATGCAGGGTTGCATGTGGTTTGCATGTATGTTACATAATGAAAAAACTTACAAAAATGAGAAGAGATTGATGAGAGGTTAATAGCAAGACAGCTGACCGAGTTCTAAGCTGAATCCGAAGGGAATTGAAGAAAAAAATTGAAGACAAATGACAAAGTTTTCATTGCTTATATACTTTACCCTTCTTGATTATTGTAAAATGAGACATTTGTTTGTGTGACATTGTGGTCTGTTGTGATTGGTGTTTATCTAGCATGTCCAGGGATACAGGTGTGTATTCGTTATTGATTCACGGGTACCATGTTAAAGTGTAACATAGAAAGTGAAACATGGTAACATTAAAAGTGTAACATGTTTAAACTTGCACGTACACAAATGCACACTGGTGAATGGTGAGTCATGGATGTACATGTTCTTTGTTTGTGTGACATTGTGGTATGTGGTGATTGAGGTTTATCCAGAATGTCCAGGGATACAGGTGTGTATTCGTTGTTGATTCACGGGTACCATGTTAAAAGTGTAACATGGAAAGTGTAACAAGGTAACATTGAAAGTGTAACATGTTTACAGTTGCACATACACAAATGCACATTGGTGAATGGTGAGACATGGATGTACATGTTCTTTGTTTGTGTGACATTGTGGTATGTGGTGATTAGAGTTTATCCAGAATATCCAGGGATACATGTGTGTATTCGTTGTTGATTCACGGGTACCATATCAAAATGTAATAGGGTAACATTGAAAGTGTAACATGTTTACACTTGCACGTACATAAATGCACACTGGTGAATGGTGAGACATGGATGTACATGTTCTTTGTTTGTGTGACATTGTAGTATGTGGTGATTGTGGTTTATCCAGAATGCCTAAGGATACATGTGTGTATTCGCTGTTGATTCACAGGTACCATGTCAAAGTGTAACATGAAAAGTGTAACAGGGTAACATTGAAAGTATAACATGTTTACACTTGCACCTACACAAATGCACACTGGTGAATGGTGAGACATGGATGTACATGTTCTTTGTTTGTGTGATATTGTGATCTGTTATGATTAGTGTTTATCCAGCATGTCCAGGGAGAGTCATCTAAGAGGGCATATGACTCTAAAGGGAAAGAATTGTTAGCTGATTAAAGGATTAGTTCAGCTTATTTTGTGATGACTAAGGCCATATGGACTCCTGCTACTGCTTTCTTGGAATCTCATGCTGTCCAGATAGCAAGTTGTGCTGAATTTTCTGTTGCTGATTTGCTGCATGTGCTGATGAGTCATTGGAAAGAGGTAAGCTGATGTGCTGTGCATTTTTATGTTCAGAATCTGCTATGTTGAGTGTACTGCTGGTCTGCAATTTTGATGGTTATATATGGGAAGATGTAGGGTGCTGCCATGCTTGCTACTTTTACTTGGATTTTGAGAGATTGTAGTTTTTATTGATTTACAAAAAATAGAATGGTTTTGTTGTCTTAAAGAATTAAAGCCAACATGTGACTTATCCTCTTTACTTTTTGTAAACATTTTTTTGTATAGATAAATCAATAAATTTCTCTATTCAAAAAAAAGAAAAACAAAAAAAAAAGTGTTCATTCATTGTTGATTAACGGATACCACGTCAAAAGATAACATGAAAAAATATAACAGGGTAACATTTAAAGTGTAACATTTAACATGTATTCAATAAAATGTTCCAAAACAGTGTGTTAAATCATATATATATATATATATATATATATATATATATATAACTTACAATGTGAAAAATTATCTAAAACAAACAAACCAAACCAAATGAGGAAAAAACACATTGTAAAAAATTTAAAACATTAAACAATGTCATTAAATGATAGCATTAAACCAGTCTACAACGGCTCGTTATAAGATTTTTTGTTGTGTCTGCCCAAATGCCCACACCGGCCACAACGAATTCACCTAATGATTTCTTTCCTAGACCAAATTCAACGATTCTTTGGTCTACCAGGTTGCTTCTTCGTAGATGGTGGCAAAATATTAACATCCACATCCGAACTTTCATCACGATATACAATTGGTACTAGATAAATCGGTTCAGAATATGATATCTTGTACGTGCTTACATGATAGTAATAATCAACAAATTCGTTGATATTTCGCCCACTCTTTCATATTGCAGAAACCGCATGTGAACAAGGAAACCCATTTATTTGCCACTGACAACATGAACACGTGTCATTCACAATATCAATGGTGACCGAAGGATATGACAGCACTTCATACACTTGGTTATTCGAAACCCGCATAGTCCATGACCTCCCCTCATCAAATGCAGCTTGTAATCTTGAAGACATATTAGGACATAAATTCTCATTCCAATCCGAACATATTTTCATCCTTTGGCCAATTTGATTCATTATCTGTCCCCTAATTGTGTCAACCATGCTAGTAATAGGTAAATGCCGAGCTTTCAAAATTCACGCGTTAAACGATTCGGTAGCATTAGAACACATCTTACCGTAACGCTTCCCTGAAAAATGAGCATTTGTCCAGTGTTCATATAGAAGATTGGACAGGAACCTGTCTACATTAGGACCTCCTTGACGACGGAATGATTCAATCTTCTCATTAAAAAGTGACTGTGTTGGTGCATAAGCACACTCACGTAACAATCTCACCATGCGTTCTCGAAATACATTGAAAAAACGACCACCACTCAATTTATCTTGCAAGTTACCTTTGAAATGCTGCAAGCAAAATGCATGATGAGCATTTAGAAAAAATTTCAGCATTGCCTCTAACAAACCCAAATTGTGATCAGATACAAACGTAACAACCCGAGACTGATCCAATATATTAGACAACTGTTCTAAAAATTAAAACTAGTTTTCTTCATTCTCCGAGTCAACCATGACAAATGCCAAAGGAAACAAACCTGAAAAAATAAAGCACATACAATATTAGTGAAAAATTAAAACAAAAAAGCAGTGTAACAAATGAAATGGTAATTTCAAAACATTTTTGGGTGGTGAATGGTAATAATCCATTATTTCAAATTAACTATGTGTGTATACTCATTCTTAAATGTGTTCATATCATAGTGTAACAACAAAAGTGTAACAATATAACAAACAGAGTGTAACAAAGATAGTATAACATAAATATTACAAATTAACTACAAAATATATCATTCAAAAAACTGTATTAAAATATACATTGGTTGACATCTTTTCATGTAGTCAATAGAAGATTACCTCTATACCTACCTTTCAAAAATGTGTCATGCAAAAAAAGTAGTGGACGACAATAATTAAACCCATGAGTACAACCCTTAAAGGAAACAAATAGCCTTTTGAAACGATTAGTATTATGATCACAATCTAAAACAATATGGTTGCCCGGATTAATACAATTTGCTGCATCGACATACCAACGTAATTGTTGGTATGATACTGAATGGTCTCTAAAAAGCATACCTTTTGCTTTCTCAACTCCTTCCCAGACTTTATCATAAGAAATTGTGAGTCCATAATCAAAAAAAAAATCAGCAACCACTTTTGTTGGACGTGTTGTGCTATGCCCAAGAACACGATCAACAATTAGATTTGTAACCAATTTAAAACTCATTTGCTTGTTATCTATCGTTCATACATCCACACCAAATGTGTTTGTTGTCCAATTTCCTAATATAAAAAAAACAGTAGCTCTCTCCACAATTGCATTTATATGTCACCCACAACCAGAAGAATACTTAAATGAACATTCAACAATAACCCTTGCTTTACAATTCTTTACATAATTAAATTCAAAATCAGACTCAATCAAGTATTTGCAAAGTGCTTGCCGAAACTGTATCACACCACCTTCAAATTTCTGTCTTACGTGCCGTATTTCATTACTCCACCCAGCTGTTCGAAGAACTTTCTCATTGTAACCAATAAAACTGGGTAACAAATCCACTTCACATTTAACAAATCACCAATATTCATATACTGCAATGAATCATCATCACACACTGACCCGCCCTCGATATCTTCCACAAACACATTAACTTTAACGTAATTCCCTGAGAAACAACGTTTCAATTCAACCAAATTCTTCAAATTTGCATCGGTTCGTAACATGCAGGACAGGTGACCAGGAATAAAATATGACATATGTACTAACAAGTTAAACAACTCCTCCCATGTCTCGCAAAACTTCGCGAATAAGCTCCGTTATATTTGAATTATCACCTAATTTGAATACTTTAGTATCATTACCATATGTATATAACAACAACACCGTTTCCTCTATTGCTAATAAAATCTCAAACTATTAAAAGAATAGACATAGTAAAAAATCAAATAAAAAACATATATCAAAATAAATAAAAACTAAAAAAATTTATACATATTAATTTAGTATGTTAATAGGTTAAATGTAACATACCTTGTAATTCCTATTATGATATTGTCAGGCTAAATGCTTCAGTATTCGGCTGGAACAAAATCTCAAAACATATGTTTGTTTTGTTATATCTTCCACAAACACATTTGTCATGTGGATGAAGAACAATATCGTCTTGCAGATGGAAGTAGAAGAAGATAAAAATTAAAAGCTTGAAGAATAAAATCGTCTTGCAGGTGACGAAGAAAATTGGCTTCAGTCTTGAAAAACTCTACTTCATGCACAAATATACCAGTGTATATTTCTCGGCTTCCCCCTTAAATATACCAGTGTCATGTCGATGTCGATGAAGACCAATATCGGATTGCAACTGGATGGAGAAAAAGCATAAGAAGCAAAATCATCTTGCAATTGATGAAGAAAAATCGGCTTCAGTCAGTAATAATACCAAAAATATACCAAGCTTCATGAAGAAAAATACAAGCGTATATTTCTCTCTTAAAAAACTAAAAACATTAGTGTATTTAAAATTTGAAATTTTATTGGAAAGTGTTGTATTCCTCTCTCATAAAACTAGAACTTATTTAATACACAAATATAATTTGAAAACTAAACCCTTTTCAATAAAAAATACACATTCACCAATGGAGGACAAAAATGTCACAATAAAAATAGATAAATTCAAATTATGTACTTGGATACTGATGATACCTAAAAAAAATTTCAAGTGCTAAGCTCAGGAGGTCAGCTCGGACTAGGAGGTCAGACACATTAACAAAGGTCAGAGGGTAAGGGCTGAGTGTCTCTTAAGGAAAGATAACAGCTGGATAACCACGAGAGGATCCAAAAGCGTTAGGAAACTGTAATCAAGACACTCAATCTCAACCAACCAAGATCTTCTCTTAGAATTAAGGAGAAGCCCACAAAATAAGGACAAAAATCTCGGCTAAGATCCTTCTTAGCAGAGAATGGCCTTATAAATGCAAGGTAACACCCCCTAACAAAAAAAAAAGACCCGAGTGGCAAAAAAAGAAGCCATAGCAACCTTGTAATCACCGTGAATAAAAAAAAAGGAGCAAGAGCCTCCATTTTAGAGTGGACTAGCCGAGCTCCCAAGCTGGTGAACCACTATAATTCTATTGTCTTAACTTCCAAAGCTCTGGATATTATGGCATCATCTTAGCAACATAACGTAATCCCAGCTCATCTTTTGTAAAAGTGCGTTAACGCCATCAGTTTGGCGCCGTCTGTGGAAACGACTGTTCCTGTTACAAATAAAGCTGATTTTTCAGTGACTGATGATATCAACGCGAAACATGAGCTGAAGTCAGACCAATCCTCTACGGATGCAAGATCAACAGGAAGCTGCAAATAGCAGACAACCCGAAAACGCGCAAGAAGCCAATCCCCCATGGGGGGCCTTCCCATGAATAATGAGATGGAGGCCCTTCATCTTGTCAATGAACGTCTGATAAAATAGAACGAAGAGCTCTTAAAGCTCCTACAACGCCCATAGGAGGCGCGACCGGCCCAAGGAGGCCAGAATAATCCATCACCAAGGGAGTAACCGTATCTCGACCCCCTTAGAGAAGTTAATGAGGTGGAAGAGAATAGTCAGACCTTGGGGCAAGAACCTCGCCTACCCCTTAGAAATGGTCATAACGAGGAAGTGCAAAGTCAATATAAGGAAGGGGAGATGAACGACTTCTTCCCTTATCAACAGGAGAAAATAGAACACCACTGGGAGCAACGTTTCAAAGACATCTAGCAAGAGCTTAACCAGATGAAGGAGGCAGTGAAGAGCAAGGCCCCAGTCACTATGAATGCCTTGGTGCAGCAAACCGAATCCCCATTCACTGCTAGGGTGCTGCACTTTCCTCTCCCACCTAAATTCAGAATGCCGCAGGTGGATGTTTTCGATGGGACAAAAGATCCCGTGGACCACCTCAACACCTACAAAAATCAAATGGAGTTGCATGGATATCAAGATCTAGTGAGATGCAGGGCCTTTGCTATCACCCTGAAGGGCTCAGCCTTAGCACGATTCAACAAACTCCCCCCAGCCTCGATTTTCTCTTTTAAAGAGCTGTCAAACTCATTTGTGTCCCACTTCATCGGAGCTCGGACCTATAGAAAACCGAGCTACCATTTGTTAAATGTCAAACAGGGACCTGATGAGAACCTACGATCTTCTGTCCAACGTTTCAACTCAGAATCCTTGAAGGTGGATGTCCCAGACGAAAAATTTGTCATTACAGCCTTCATAGCAGGTTTGGGAGTTCAGTCAAAAGATCTGATATTTTCCATCTCAAAGAACCCCCAGGCTAGTCTGGCGGAGGTGCTTGCCAAAGTAGAAAAGTACATAAATGGTGAGGAAGCGCTCCTCTCTAAGGTCGGGAGCCCTTCGTCGAGAAAGGAGAAAAGGAATGAAGAAAAGAAGAGAGAGCGAAGTCCTAGAAAGGAAAGAGAAATGGTCAGGGATTGCCTCGACCCTCCACAACCAGAGCTACAACCAAGGTATGCACCACGACAGCTCACTCCCCTCACTGCTACGGTGTCTCATATACTGTTTGAGGTGCAAAATGAGAAGTTCTTAAGGTGGCCACCCTGGATGAAAGCAAATCGACAAAAAGGGATCCTACGAAGTATTGTAACTTCCACAGAGACCATGGTCATCACACCGACGACTGTATCCAATTGAAGAAGGAAATATAATTTTTAATCCAACGAAGGTAGCTGCGACGCTATGTGGCCAATGATAATCAAAATCGAGCTCTCCCACCTCCACCCCCTCAGCGTCAAGCACCAGAGCCACACCAGTAACCTATGGGGGAGATCAGAGTGATATTTGGAGGATTTGCCGGAGGAGGAGGGTCCAGCTCTGCCAGAAAGGCCTACTTGTGAAAAATTAGAGCCACAGAAGCTCCCGAAGTATATATTGTGTCTAAGTCTCCACGCTTAGAAACTGCTATCACTTTCTCAGATTCAGATCTGGAGGGCTGCCAACATCCCCATGATGACCTTTTGGTAGTAAGAGCTGTGGTGGCCAACAGGACTGTCCATCGTGTTTTGATTAACAATGGCAGCTCGACAAACATCATTTTTGTTTCTGCTTTCGACAAAATGGATATAGGAAGGAAAAGCTTGAACCAGTAAGTGCCCACCTATTGGGATTCTCAGGAAAAAGGGTGCTGCCCCTGGGGTCAATCCAACTCATCTTGACCTTAGGTGACCCACCCTGTCAGACTACAATAAACTGTGAAATTCCTAGTGGTTGATGCACATTCAGCATACAATATGCTCCTTGGAAGACCTTCGCTCAATTCTATAAGGGTTATTCCCTCTGCCTATCACCTTGTAGTGAAGTTTTCAACAGAAAACGGAGTTGGAGTGGTCCGAGGAGACCAGCGCGTAGCACGGGAATGCTACGTGGCATCCATGAGAAATAAGGAGGTTGAGAGCATCCAATTGGATGAGCTTGACAAGAGGGATGAACTCGAGACCAGGCCAACACCATCAGAAGAGCTGGAACCTATTCAAATTGATGAGGAGCCAGAGCATCTTGTTTACGTTGGATCCAAGCTGAGCAAGGAGATCAAGGATCTCCTCATCCAATTCCTAAAAAAGAACAAGGAAGTTTTTGCATGGAAGTAAGAGGACATGAAAGGGATTGATCCCTCTGTCATCACTCACAAGCTCAGCGTGAATCCAGCTTGTAAGCCCGTTAAGCAGAAGAGGAGGAGCTTCGCCCTAGAGCGTCAGAAAACCATCAACGAAGAGGTCAGCAAGCTCCTTCACGCGAAAGTCATTCGAGAAGTGGATTACCCACTCTGGCTAGCCAATGTAGTCCTAGTCAAGAAGACAAACGGCAAATGTCGTCTTTACATTGACTTTACAAACCTCAACCGTGCTTGCCCAAAAGATAGTTTTCTTTTATCCCGGATAGATTTGATTGTAGATGCCACTGCGGGACATGAGCTCCTCAGCTTTATGGATGTCTTTTCTGGGTACAATCAGATCAGGATGGATCCCAGTGACCAAGAAGACCTCATTCATAACTGAGCAAGGGACATACTGCTATCAAGTGATGCCTTTCGGGTTAAAAAATGCAGGAGCCACTTACCAGTGTCTGGTGAATAAGATGTTTCAAAAACAGATTGGGACCTCCATGGAGGTCTATATTGACGACATACTGGTTAAGTCACTGAAGGCAGAGCTCCATATTGGACACCTAACAAAGTCGTTTCAGGTCCTGAGAGAATACAAGATGAAGCTCAACCCAGCTAAGTGTGCCTTTGGGGTGTCAGCAGGAAAATTTATGGGCTTCATAGTTAATAGTAGAAGGATAGAAGCTAACCTAGAAAAGGTAAAAGCAGTATTGGATATGTAGCCTCCCTCCAACACGAGGGAAATACAGCGTTTAACAGGGAGAATAGCTGCCCTGAGTCGCTTCATTTTCAAATCAAGCGACAAGTGTCAGCCCTTCTTTCAAGTCTTAAAGAAAGTCTTTCAATGGAATGCTAGGTGTGAAGAAGCCTTCAAAGCATTGAAACAATACTTGATCTCCCCACCTGTCTTGGTAAGTCCGTTAGAAGGAGAAGTACTTACCCTTTACCTGGCTGTCTCAAAGTTCTCAACCAGCGTAGCGCTAGTGATAGAGCTCAGCAACCAGTTTACTACTGCAGCCGAGCTCTGAGGGGGGCAGAAGAAAGATATCCTAAAATAGAAAACTCATTTTAGCCTTAGTGACAACTGTCAGGAGATTTATACCCTATTTCCAGGCTCATACTATCGAAGTCGCAACAGATCAACCTATGAAGCAGGTGTTGCACAAGCCAGAATATTTGGGGAGACTAGTTAAATAGGTCATTGAACTTAGCGAGTTTGACATCAGATACAAGTCAAGGACAGCCATTAAGGGGCAGATATTGGCAGATTTCATTACAGAATTCACAACTGGGATACCTGCAAAGACAGCGCAGTTAGTACCTGATCTCCCCACGTGGAAACTTTCAGTAGATAGAGCTGCCAATACTCAGGGCAGTGGAGCTGGTTTGATTTTGACTTCCCAAGATGAGATAGATGTTGAATACGCACTGAATTTGGATTCAAAGTTTCAAACAACGAAGTCGAGTATGAGACAGTCATAGTAGGGCTCAGCTTAGCTCATTCAATGGAAGCCAAGCAACTGGAGATCTGCAGTGACTCACAACTCGTGGTGAAACAGATAGAGGGTGCTTACGAGACTAAGGGTGAGAAGATAGCCCTTTATCTTAGAAAGGTGCAAGAATTGATCAAGAAATTTGTGCAAGTAAAGATCAGACATGTCCCTAGAACTGAAAATTTGAGAACAGACATTTTGGTAAGGTTGGCAACAGCTTCACAAGAAAATCTGGACAGGTTAATCCCCGTGGAGTATCTGGCGAAACCATCCGTTAGTGTTGAAGAAGAAGAAGTGCTCCCCATATAGAATTCACCAAGCTGGATGGACCCCATCTTGGAGTATCTCCAAAATGGAGCCCTGCCAAAAAACCCCAAGGAGGCTGCAAAGCTGAGAACCAGGTCAGCTAGATTCTCCATTTTGCAGGGAAGCTTGCATAAGCGAGATTTTTCAACACCACTCCTTAAATGTGTGGGAGATGAAGACGCCAACTATATACTCAGAGAAATGCACGGGGGAGTCTGTAGCAATCATATTAGAGCATGGGCTTTGGCAAGAAAGACACTAAGGCAGGGCTATTATTGACCCACTTTGCTCAAGGACGCAACAGACCTGGTCAGGAAATGTAAGGCTTGCCAGATGCATGCCAACATCCCTCTTTGCCCACTAGAGTTCCTGACCTCAGTGATAACCCTTTGTCATTCCAACAGTGGGGTCTAGATATACTAGAGCCTCTTCCCACTAGTGTAGGACAATGCAAGTTTGTCATTATAGGGGTGAATTATTTTACCAAGTGGGCAGAGGTAGAGCCCTTAGTAACCATTATAGAATAAAAGGTTCAGAATTTTATTTGAAAATCCATAATCTGTCGATTTTGGATTCCCAGAGCAATTGTGTCGGTTAATGGGAAGCTATTCGACAACCCGAAGTTCAAAAACTTCTGTGCCGAACTCGAAATAAAGAATTACTTCTCTGCCCCAGCTCATCCTCAGTCCAATGGACAAGCAGAAGTCACCATCAGGACTATAAAGTCCGCCCTGAAGACCAAGTTGAAAAATCTGAAGGGCAAGTGGGTAGAACACCTCCCAGAAGTGCTATGGGCCTATAGGACAACTACCAGGTCAGCAACATAAGAGACTCCATTTGCTTTAGCTTTCGGTTTCGAAGTAGTGGCACTTGTCGAAGTGGGGCTCCTTCACTTAGAACAGAGCTAGCAAATGAAGAAAACAATGATAATTCCCTTCTGCTAAGTTTGGATCTGTTGGAAGAAAACAGGGAGGTAGCACTGAACAACATAAAGAAATATCAAAGGAAAACAGCAAGATACTACGACAAGAAGGTCAAGCATAGGAGCTTCAAGGTTGGAGATCTGGTGCTGAGGAAGCTTCTACTGGCAAGAAAGGATCCCACTCATGGAAAACTAGGGCCTAACTGGGAAGGTCCATACATAGTCTCTCGAGTAATTAGACCGAGAAATTATGAGCTACAAACAGAAGAAGGGAAAGTTCTGCCCCATTCATGGAATGCAGAACATCTTAGAAATTTTTTTCAGTAAGTTTGTCTTGTATTATGAACCATTATTAATAAAACAACAAGTCTGTGATTCATCTATCCTTATGGCACGCTTAAAAAAAAAGGAAGAAAGAGGCTTAGAGCTCAGTACGAACTTATTAGTTCGTAAAAAGAGCCATGTCGCTCAGTATGAACTTATCAGTTCGTAAAAAGAGCCTTAGAACTCAGTATGAACTTATTAGTTCATAAAAAGAGCCTTGTAGCTCGGTATGAACTTATTAGCTCATAAAAAGAGCCTTAGAGTTCAGTATGAACTTATTGGTTCATAAAAAGAGCCTTGGAGCTCAGTATGAACTTATTAGCTCATAAAAAGAGCTTTAGAGCTCAGTATGAACTTATTGGTTCATAAAAAGAGGCTTGTCACTCAATATGAACTTATTAGTTCGTAAAAAGAGCCTTAGAGCTCAGTATTAGAGCTCAGTATGAACTTATTAGTTCATAAAAAGTGCCTTGTCGCTTAGTATGAATTTATTAGTTCGTAAAAAGAGTTTTAGAGCTCAGTATGAACTTATTAGTTCATAAAAAAAGCCTTGGAGCTCAATATGAATTTATTAGTTCATAAAAAGAGCCTGTAACTCACGGAGAACTCATAAGATCATAAAGCGAGCTCTGAGCTCACGATGACCATGTTAGTTCATGAGAAGAGCTCAAAAGTTTGGGATGAACTTACTAATTCATAACAAGAATGGTGAACTCATTGGTCCATGGTGAATTCATCAAAAAAGTCATGAAGCTCGAAAACGTCAAAGGTTACAAAACAAAGGACTTCTTCAAGGCACAACTCATGCATGATGTGCAGCAAATATCAGAAAACTGGGATTTTTCAGAACATCAGTAATTACAAGGAATCAGTCAAAACGAAATTCCTAGTCGTCTCTCCAACTCAGTTATCCTCTCCTTCAGACACAGGTTCTCCTTTTTTAGTTCATCCCTTTCCTTCCCAGCTGATGACAGTAGATCCATCAGCTTTTGCCCTGCAGTGGAGAACAGAACTTCCTCTAGGCCAGAATTAGATGTAGGGAAGGAAGACCCATCCCTCTTGCGCCTCTTTGAAGGAGCTCCAGTGTCTTCACTTTTATCAAACTCTGAAGAAAAAGAATCGAGTTCAGAAAAAAAAATAAAGAAATTCTGCCACCATAGGGAACTCGTCGTTACCTCGCAGGCGTCAAAAGAGAAAGAAGCTAGTCATAACAGCCCATCCCATGGGTGAAAGACGAGAGGGACACAAGCCACAATAGGCTAAAATAAACCCAATAGGGGGGGTGAATGAGAAGGTGCAGACTTAACTCCAAAGCTGCTTTAAAGAAGCACGTCTCTCTAGAAGGAAGGTAATTACAGGGTTCATCGGAGCTTGGAGCACGTAGAGGCAACTCCAAATTAAGAAAGAATTTCTTTCTTATCCTCTCTAAATCAGAGGACGTCACCACTGAGGGAACAAGGTAACAAATGCCACATCCACTCAACCCCAAATGAGGTTCGCTCTTGAAACAGAGCAGAAAAGGGAACATACATAGTGGATTCAAGAGAGAAAGAGAAGAGAAGAAAATAGAAGGCGTTAAGCCCTCAAGAATAACAAAAGGATACCCGGAGGGAAGTGACAGCCAGTACTTATAGGAATCCTTTGAAAATTTCAGATTTTTAGGAAGTTGTTAATTACATAAATTCTTAAGTCGGTGGGTCTCCAGGTTTCCAAATTAAGGGAACAGGAACCTTTTTGGTAAGAAGGCTATGCATCAAAAGCAGATATCAATGACACCCCGGGATTAAACAAGCAGGCCTCCAAAGAGGAGTCCTGAACATAAATTTTTTTTTTTTTTTTTCATATCCTAACTTTGAGGATAAGTAAAGACAGAGCTCTGGAGTTCAATTGCAGGAATTTGGGCAGACGCAGGTTGAGAAGCTGGAAGCTCAGCTAGGTTGAGAAGCTGGAGGCTCAGCTAGGCACGTTAGCAGCTATTCCTAACCCTTTTTTACCCCAAAGAGGTCTAAATGACCATTTGAAGCAAGGGGGAGAGTTGAGGAGTATTTGAAGAGTTGAGGAATGTTATATCCGATAGAAGTTGTTAAAAAAACAAACTTGTGAAGTTACATTCCATCTCAAAGGAGGTACAATCATAAGTTAATAGATTTGAAGTTACAAAAAAAAAAAAACTTGCTCTATATTCTAAGTTTCTGCTGGGGGAGTAAAGCTAGAACTCTGTTGGTCAGTTGCTGGAGCTAGGACAAAAGCAGGTTCAGGTGCGGGAAGCTCATCAAAAGAGATGGGTAAATAACAGAGTTTGGGGAAGATCCAACAATGGGAGCTTCTGAATGTGGGGCCTCTGCAGTAGTTGGGAGAGCTGAAGTTTCAGCAGCAAGGTCAGCAAAAAGGGGAAGCTCGGCAATAGGGTCCTCTGCATAGGCAGGGGGCACTTTTTCTTCCTGCTGCAACCGTCTCTGTACCTTTAGGGGGGCACCCTCATCTTCTGCTTCAACCATCTCTGGGTTCTCATCATCAGGGATATCAAAGTTGAAATCGAGGTCAGGGTAGGTCTCTTCAGCTCTTTCCTGAAAAGGCCAACCACCCAAAAGCCCATTTGGTGGTGACATCATCTCGCAGCTTGGCAATGTCTTTGTCCCTTGCAGATACATCAGCCTTAAACCCTTCAAGCTCGCCGCAAAGGGCTCCACTTGCCTCAGATAGAGCAACAAAATATTGGCTTAAGCTTGCAAAGAAGCTCTGAGCAACAGAAGCCTCGTTGTTGGCCTTGGCCTAGGCATCCCTAGCCTTTTTTTCCCCCTCCTCAACCTTGGCCTTCGCAGCTGTTATGCCCTCAATGGTGGAAGCTTGCTTCTCCATTTTGTCTTGAAGTTCTTGCAGTTGAGCTCGCAGGTCATCATTCTCAAAAGATAGTTCGGATACATTAATTTCGTAAGCTTTCACCATTTTGACAGAATTTTATGTGGAAAGGACCCTGTTCATCAAGCTCTTTGCATGAATAGCAGACTGGGGACAAGAGGGAAATAGATAAAAGTTAGTGAAGTTCGGGTAAAAAAAAAGGTTATATATGTGTAAGGCAGGAAGTGAGAACTTACTGCAGCTAATCCGTGATAAACAGAGCTTATTGAATCCTCAAAAGACATTGAGAGAACCCTTTTTACATCTGAGTTGGGAAGAATAGAAGAAAGGGCTCCAACAGCGAGGTCAGGGCTGTCAAGAAAAGATCCTTCGCTCTTTTCTACCTTGAGATGCTCCTTCTTCAAAGCCTTGGAGCTTTCAAGAAGGGGTCAAGAAAATGATGCAGAGGGGGGATCGAGAAAGGTCAGGATTCGGGTGGTTTCTTCTAGAGCTCTCTCGACCTCAGAGGCTGAAGGAGATGCCTGTCTTGAAACAGCAACGCTTGGAGCAGAAAGTGAAACACTTTGAGAGGGGAGATTTGGGACAACTGGGGCAGATGAAGTATGTGACATACCAGTCTTGGGCACCTTGGCAGGAGGTATGGAGCCATCGCCAGAGCTAGGTTCTAACTTGCGCTTACCACTGCTCTTGCCGCTACTCTTGATCTTCTTCATTAGAGAAAGCTTGACCCTGAGTTTAGCAGTAGTGGGCTCCATTGAGGATGAACCTGGGAGACCTAAAAACAGCTAAGCCTCATCCTTTAGTGGAGAAAATAAGATAGAGGAATCAAAGGCAGGAGGAAAGTGGTACCTGATATATTTTCAGTGAAAAGTGGGATAGTGCCAGCAATGAAAAGTGGAAGGGGAGCTTCAACCTTCACCTCAGGAAGGTAGAACCCGTGTTCTACGAGAGCCTAAGGTTGGATGAGCTCAGAGTATTTCTCTGGTTTGCACTTTTCTAATTTTTGCAATACTCACTCTTCTTCAGCGCTGAGCTTAGGTCGGATACCTAGAAAATCAAGGAAAACAAGAAATAAGTTAACAAAGCAGTCAGGCTTGGATTAAATACGGTCTAGGCAAAAACATGCCCAAATTATTGGGGGCGGACCACTCTGTAGGGATTGAGAGGGTATCAGTTTTATCCTCTGAGTTGAACTCCCACTGTGTACCCCCTACAAAGAAAAATTGTTTCTTCCAGCCCTTATGGGAGCTTGGGAGGTTAGAGATGACATGTTTGGCCTTAGTCCTCTTGGAAATATACAAAAAATCGTCAGAGGAGGTCTGATTGACATTGAACAGCTTCATAAGTAAGGAAACAGTAGGAACCCCAAGCTTATGGTCCTTAAAGAAGACTAGTAAAACCACAAGAACACCCCAGAAGTTGGGGGAGAACTGGGCAGGGCAGACATTGAGGTATTGAAGGACACCTTTGATAAATGGATGAATGAGGAAGCGAAGTCCATTATCAAAAGCTGCCAGGAAGAAACAGACTTTCTTGTGGACATGGTGAACATATGTGGTGTACTTATCAGGACTCCAGGGTTGAACCCCTAGGGGAAACGAAAGTGAGCACTAAGAACCTTCAGATCAAAAGGGGTCTATCAAGGATGGGAGAAGAGGTGGAGAGGGCCTCCTCGATTTTCACCTTTACCTCGGCAGAATCTACACCAGGAAAGTTGTCAATCTCGTCACCTACATCCCCTACATCAGAATCTTTTTCGGCAGACCTATCGCCTAAGAGGGAAACAGAGGAAAGAGTTGCTCTAGAGGAGGCATACATGACTGGTAGAGAGAAAGGCAAATTGAAAGAATGGTAGAGAGGAGGAATACTAATCAAACACCCCATAATAATCCTAGGGTCAACATTGTACCCCCCAATGGTAAGAATTCGCACAGTGGAGTTCCAATCCACAAAGCGGGGAAGAGGAGATAAACAACAATCTCAATTCCAAAAGTAAAAGAACCGAAAAACCTAGAAAAACAACGGCCACCTCGAATTCGAGGGCTCTAGAGTGGGGAAAGGTAAGAGAAAGAGAAGGGGGCAGAAAGGGCGTACCTAGACAGGGAAGAGAGCAACAAATAACAACCGAGGATGAAATTGGAGAGAAGAAGCAAAGCAAGACTTCAAGGCGTACCCGAAAAATGCAGTCTTGAGCAAAGAATGAGTGAATCGCGTGTAGGAAAGCCTAGGAATTGCAGAGGAAAAGAGGCAGAGGCAAAGGTGAACAACGTAGAAGATGAACAGGGAGTTTTGAGCGATTTTTGGGTAGCTGTTTGAGCATTTAAAGCTTGAGTGATGTGGGCTGAAATATGCACGGGAATCGAGAAAGCCATGATTGCTGTAAACTGTCAAAGAGTCCCCTCACGTACATCTCACATGCGGACTAAGGTTAGCTAGGTGCAGGCCTGGTCCAATGTGAAAGCAGCTCAGTCCATACCCAAGCTCGCTTGAGCCAAAGGCTGGGGGGCAACTGATGATACCTAAAATAAATTCCAAGTGCTAAGCTCAGGAGGTCAGCTCGGACAAGGAGGTCAGGCACATTAGCATAGGTCAGAGGGTAAGGGTCAAGTGTCTCTTAAGACAAGATAACAGCTGGATAACCACAAGAGGATCCTAAAACGTTAGGAAGCTGTAATCAAGACACCCAATCTTAACCAACTAAGATCTTCTTCTAAAATTAAGGAGAAGCCCACGAAATAAGGGCAATAATCTCGGTTAAGATTCTTCTTAGCAGGGAATGACCTTATAAATGCAAGATAACACCCCCTAACAAAAAAAGAGATCTGAGTGACAAAAAAAGAAGGCATAGCAACCTTGTAATCACTGTGAATAAAAAAAAAAAAGCAAGAGCTTCCATTCCAGAGTGGACTAGCCGAGCTCCCAAGCTGAAAAACAACTATAATTCTGTTGTCTTAACTTCCAAAGCCCTGGATATTATGGCATCATCTTAGCAACCTAACATAATCCCAACTCATCTTTTGTAAAAGTGCGTTAACGCCATCAGTAATTAAGTGATAAAGGATAACAATCTTTTGAAAATTACTTTTCCCTAATTTGATTATTTTATATATATAATAAAGTGTTAATTGTATTAGAGGTCCTCAAAGTATGAAGTTTGTCTCATTTTAATCCCCAATGTTTCAATTGTATCATTTTGGTCTCTAAAGTATTGAATATGTTTTTATATGGTTCTTTAAATAGACAATGTTCATATTGCTAATGATTTTTTTATCATAAACTTGTCACGTAATAACTAAATATGGACAAAAATAATTTTGATAGCTCTTAAACAAATTTTGGATAATTTTTGACAAAAAAATATGAAATATGAATAACTTTTGACCAAAATTTAAATAGCTCATCATCAAAATTGTTTAATAATTTAGGTATGTACTTAATCAAAATTTGAGTAAAAATTTAATCAAAAGTTACTTAGATTATTTTTTTTTTCTATGTTTAAGTATCACGTGACAAGTTTAAAATAAAAAATTATTAACAATGTGGACTCTGTCTGCTTGAGTGACCATATAAAAACATATTCAATATTTTTGAGACAAAAATAATACAATTAAAATATAGAGGAACAAAATAAGATAAATTCTATACTTTAGAGAACTCTAGGGTAATTAACCCATATATAAATAGGTATGTTACACTTAAATTATGATTTGATTTGAAGAAAAAATAGAAAAATAAAATGTGTATTAGTGCGGATCCGACCAGTAATGTACTCCTTTCATCCCCGTTCAGAGTGACCTACTAGTAAAGTTGTCCAATACAGCAATCGAGCGGGTTCAATCCATAAACCTCCATGCTTCATCTGGCAAGACGGCTTCAGAGGTGCCACCCATGCCTCCACAACCAAACTGCTCTCCAACTCCGGTCCGCGCGAACCGAAGCCGGATTATCTTCCCCACCCCGGAGGCGGTCTAAGTTCGCCGCAGTGACGATGAAGAGAGCCGATGAAAAGTCGGAGTGGTGGGTTGTCGATGGAGAAATGCACGAGATCGGCGAGAATGTGCCGCCGAGAGAGAGGTTCGTGATACCCAGAGATAACATCCCCAACAAGCGCCGTAAGCAGCTCCGAGAACAGTTCATGCGCCGTACGCGTCTCGTTCTCAAGGAATCTGTGAGTTCTATGATTCTCACTTAGTTCTAAATCATGGTTTTTCGGCCTATCATGGTTTTTTGGGATTTGAATGCGACGGGGTATAAGGAATTATATTATTGCTGACAAAATTGAAATGAAAACCCTAAAAGATCTGAATTATACTACAAACAGTGGTTAATCAATAGATTTGTCCTCGTCTTTTGTACTACTAAATTTGAACTTTACCCCACCAATTGCCATCTGAAATTCCTTTTTTTTTGGGGATGATTTATGTTTGGATTTCGGTTGGGAAACTAATTTGGTTCTGTGTTTGTTTAATTTTTGTTGTTTTTGGTTCGACTAAAAGGAGCATGAGCCATGGTGCAAAAGATACATGGAAATATATAATGAGCTCAGAGAGAACTGGGAGAGGCTGTACTGGGATGAGGGTTACTCTAAAAAACTTGCTCAAGATCATGCCAACTACGACTCTGCTGAAGATGATGATGAAGATTTTTCACCATACAGGTTCATCTATCTTTTGTCAATTTCTTGTCTTTTATGTGTGTGTGTCTCAAGTTAGTCTTTTTAATGTTTGGTAGACACCGACTTTCGTGCTTCTTGACCAGAGGAGATGTTTAGTTGTTTTAAGACAAATTTTTGTCAGCTTAAGCCAAATGAATTATGCATGATTTTCTCCTTTTGGCAACAGGTTCACATTTTCTCTCACAGGCCTTAGTTGATTATTTTTGTTAATTTACTTTGTTTGATAAAGACATGTTTAACTTATTGTGTAATTTTACAAATGTTTGATGATTATAAACCACTTTGTTTTGTTTTGCAGGAGATGGCAACCACGCGCTGAGCAAATGAAGGTACTGATGCAATTGTCTTTCAACATTTAGACATATCTATTATATCCTAGTAGGTTTGATGCTATAAAATTCTGTATCTTATTAAATGAATCTGTTATGTTTTCTAACTCCTGTGAACTTCAGTGTGATGGTAGCTTTTCTTCTCCCTTCTGTCTTTTCTCCATAGGTTCAAGCTCTATGTACCCTATGTATAATCCGGGCAGCCTAACTCCCAAGTCAAATATCCTAAATCCTCAGCCTAATATATTTGCAGGTGCTAGGAGGTGTCCTGGGTGCATCTGTAATGTTCTGGTGCTCTCTAACATTTTTGCATAAGCGAACACATTGACATGTGCAAATGCAACTCAACAATTCTTAAATAGGAATTGGACATTTTATGTAGTTATTTTATCTCAACATGGGAAAATAATAAACTTGCTTGCAAAATATTTTGGGAGAAGAATCTAAATGTATCTCATCTATGTGTCTTAGACTCTTAGCCACATTTTTCATAGAGATGAAATTGGTGGAAAGACTCTTACACCTCCTCTGGATTGTTAGATTTAGAAATAAAAGAAAGGAAATGGAATGAAGAGAAATCTGGATCACTATTTTTGGAGTTTTTAAGGGGAGGGAGGAGGGGAGATATGCAAAAATTTGAGAACTGCTGGATCCAATTTTCTTTTCTTCACAAATGAGGGAAGATTTGAAAAAAAAAAAAAAGAGTTAGTGATTATATTTTCATCCTTAGTTCATGAGAAGTGATTTCCAATTTTGGGTTTTTCCTTACAAACAAAACAGTCCTCTTTTTTCTCTCCCCTCGAGTATAACAGTATTTTCCTTGGTTTTTCTCTCCTAAAACTCCCAAATCATTTCTTCTTTTCTTTTATCTCCTTGCAAATCCCTTATTTTTTTTCTTCCTCTTCAACACTCACAAACCTCATGTTAGAGGTCATAGAAACATATCTACTATTCAAGAACTTGTTTGATTTTATGAGTTCCTTGAGAGTATTGTACAAAATGGTGGAGAATTTGAGATTTCTACAGCCATTTTAGTTGTTTTGGTTTGATAAGAACATAAAGAACAGAGAAAAAAGACATTATTAGTAACTAGATTTCATGAAAACATTTTTGTCAATACTAAACTAAATAAAGTTTCTCCCCTATTTTCACTGGGAGAACATAAACTGTTTTTCAATAAATGTGCATAACATGCCCTACTCTTACTGGGTTAATTTTGTTATGTGTCTGTTTATTCTGATGCTAGCACAATGTAGTTGTGTACATAAATATTGCATGGACTGTCGGTATTGCAAAATCATACAGTTGAGAAATAGTAGTTCTAAGGAGTAATTTATTGCCAACTTATCAAATAAAACGAAAAAATAAGTACCTGAATGCACAGTCACAGAAACAGATCTGGAAGTTTTGAAGCACATGCAAGGACATGGGGATACGACAAAATTCGAAAATATAGGACACAGTACGGGAAGGATACGACTATTTTTAATATATAATATGTTTTTTACATAATAATAGTTATAATATATTAAAAATAAAGCATATATTATATAATATTAATAATAAGACATGTTAATTTTTTGATTAATATTGAAATAGATTAAAATAAGTATTCACCATTTTCATTAAACATCATTTATCCATAGTATGTAAGTTACATAATAAAAAAATATATTAACAAAAAAGAAATCACGCCTCTTTTAATAGTTAACAGTCTTTTTTTAGAAAAAAAACAAATTCCTGGTTTTGTCCTGGTCATGCCCGACTGTTAATTATTCAGAACACTTCTAGCCATGTTCATGTTGGACACGTGTCCGACACTGCCACGCCACTCCTCCAAGAAGTATTCGTGCTTATATGACCTCTCTAAGTGTGTATTTTACATTTTAAGGTGGACAAATATGTCTGAAAGTCCATGACACTGTGTGTTGGTAAAATATGGGCGGCCCAATACATGAGGCATCTACCACTAGATCTGAACTCTAGAGGATTAGATGCATGTAGCCTTAATCCCACATGTGGAGAGACTTTTTTCATGATTTGATGTTGTGTGTTGGTATCAACCTCTTTTTTGCCATGGTATACGACACAAATGTACCTCTTCTTGGGGACCTCCTCTAATTAGTTTATTAACTCCGCATGTGTGCTTTTTTTCCTTTTTTCTTATTTTCTTTTTTGGTACGTGTGTCTGTGTTGCGGGGGAGGGGATTGGTGTTATCCTAATTGCTGGTGCCCATATCAAGTTCCTTGTTTCATGGATGTTGTTGACACGGTTCAATTAACTCATGGTGCACCAAAAAAGATTAGGGTCTGATGTGATTTATATATTTATGTTTTATTTCATGTTACTTGTATTGGTGGATGAGTTGGTATGATTTTTTGATGAATGCAGGAACAAGGTATGGGCAAAAACAGGCAAGGTGATACATGGGAGAAGGTTAGCCAAGTCCGGGATAAGTTTGAATATGACAGAGAGAGAAGAATGAGGGAGAAAGGTTAGTCCAATTAGTTTGAATAGTTATAATATGTTTTATACACCTCACTTTTGCCTTTGATTTTAGTACTTGAACAGACTTAACATATCTGGATAGGGTAGAAGAATTGAGGACCATGGAAACTTTGCTACAAAACCCCACTATCTCTTCCTTCTAATCACTATTCAAAATTAACTTTGGTCTTCCCCTCCCATAATATCACTATCAATGTGGGGACATTGTTCTTTCCCTCTCTTGTGTGTTGTTGCTGTACGGAGTATCACCAATTGGTTCTGTAATAGTCAAAATGACAAACTAATGCTTTCTGAATGCAATAGTTAGTGTTTGATTTTTTATTGACATGTAAACATGCGTTGGATGAACAGGATTCATTTGTGTTGCCATAAGTATATCTCACGTACATTTATGTATGTTTGAAACTTTTTGTGGAATTTGTTTTATGTCATGCCCTGTTGTTTGTTTACTCCCACTATGTGCTTGCTTGCAGCATTTGCACCCATAAATGGTGGAACTGGCTTTGCCCAAGATGATTCAGCCTCCAGGAATCGGCCATTTGACAGTCAGAGATACTTTTCCCAAAGTGAGAGTGACTAACTGGAACCCTGTGGAAGTTTCAACATGACTAGTATTGCACTGTACATATCAGAAAAGGAAATTGTTAAGGTGATGTGGAGATTTTGTGGCCAGATGACTTAGCAAGGCGGTGGATTCATACTGGGATTACGTTATAGTTTCTCAGCTGCCACACCTTTGGTCGTCCTATAGGAATGTTGGCTTCATTCTAGATGTTATTTGTGAACTTATATGTGATTCTTGTAGTAATAAACATTTGGTACACGTTGATGTAATTTTGAGTTCTCTAATTTTGTTCATCCTTCCTGCCTTCGGTATGTGATTCTACCACTGGGGTTGGTGGTCTAGTGTTAAGACATACATGCCTGTCTTTGGGTCGTACCTTGACTCCCATGTGGTTAGCAAGCAAGGTTCGATCTACGGGGTCATCATGTCTTTACTACTTAGGCTCCGGTGGTGGTGTGGTGACGGCCTATTCCAAAAGTGTCTGTAGTTATGGCTAATCGAACATTTCACATCCGGGGAGGCTCTTATAGTCACGCCCAAAGGGGTCACTACCTATTGGTCACCCTTCTCCCTTTCTCGTTTCAAAAAAAAAAAATATGTGATTACGGTTTCATGATCTACAAAAAATTCATATTTACTGTTTGGGCCAGGGCTTCTGGTCCATGCTCAAATTTTGGAGGGCCCATGAACTTAGTCCAACACCTCTATTTTCTGGGCTTGCTTACCTGATTCGGCAGGCCGTCTGGCCCATGGTTGGACACCATACATAGATGATAATCTTTCTAATTACTTCATCATCCACTAGTTATACAACTAAGTACGTTATAATCTTGATAATTAATTTACGATGAACTCAATTTAATTCAGTTAGTTAAGTTTAAATAATAATATTATTTAATAATTACTTAGTACAAATAAACACCGCTGCCACCCAGTACAATTGACACCACCACCATTCAAAAACAATTAACTCTATCTATATAATCATGTCTTTGCCTTTATCTCTTCCCCTTTTTCTCCCTCCCAAATTGGACCCACCATTGCATACGTGACACATCAAAAATATTCCACCCATTACCATTATTATCACACTACCACACACATAATCTCTCACCTTCCCTTTTTTTTTTACATCGCCCCTTCACTACTCACGATCATACCAACACCCACTACATTAAATAGACTGCAACACATTTACGGGGCACGCGCACTCCGTCAATGCAAATCTAGCGTGTCAACAATCGATTTTGATTAAAAAAAAAAGAAATCAAATCCAAACTTAGTTTCAATAACTCAAATTAATTGATGACCCATTTTAATTACTCTCTCTCTCTTAATTCGTCTTGTTTTTAAAGTAGGTGGGCATAGTTGGGTGGTGTTGTTGTGATGGTGTTGGCCAATTGATATGGTATGTACCTGTGAAAAGATAGAAAGAGAGGGAGGAGAGGGCCATTCATGCAATTTGTACCAAACGCGTGAGATTCATGAGAAATATATTTTAAAAATTATTAGGGATTAAAGTGGAGAAATTTATAGATGTTATTCATGTAATTATATCAAATACGTATGATTCATGTGAAATTATATTTATATTTGTATTACTTAAAAATGTGGGGATATTTGAAAAATATTTATATTCCACTTTTACCATTAACTATTAGTATAAAGTCAATTATATCCAAAAAAAAAAAGTCAATTATATCCACAATATCTTTTGGTTTTCCTTTAGTATGAAACTGATTATATTTAATTTTTTTAATTACTTCTAAATGTTTATAACTCATTGTCTCCCCCAATAAATAAATCTCTCTGCTAATAAAAAAAACATTTGTACCTCGATCATCTTCTTTGTCTACTAATTTGTCTTTCCTCTATTTTGTTGTGCTATATTTCAAAATTTTGGTTGTTGGTTGTATCAATTTGTGGGCATCGGCTCACAATCTCATCAATCCTCCACTTACTTTTTGACTCACTGAAATTCGTCCAAATCAAGACAAATACCTTGATTGGGAGGAAGCCAAATGAAGGGACGCTGCCACGTTTCATTTTGGCCTTTTAGATTTTTTTGTTTTTGTCCAAAATTTTGTTGTTTCTCGTTGAAAAATTACTCGTCACTTGTATTATTATTTTTTTAAACCTTATATTTTTTTTTCATTTTTTTTTTGGAGGGAAAGGAGAAGGGGGAGGGGGACTTGAACCCTTTACTTCAAAAAAACAAAACTTTTATAAGACAAGTAGTACCATTGAACCAAAGATTCATTGGTTCTTCACTTGTATTGTTGGGCTGCTATTATGCTTCACATCTTTAATGTTATTCCATATAAGTCTGATGTTTTGGTTACGGTGTTGTATTGCCTTGTATTTGTTTTGGTACTCTGTTATGGGTTAGCTCTGATTTGTTTTTAATGGTTTGGGTTGAAAGGTTTTGAATCACCACTAGCTTCAACAATTTTAAGATGTGAGTAATCAGATTTTGTGGCCTCTTTCTTCTCGAGATTTTGAAAAAGCGTCTTAATAATCTAATAAAAATATTGTGAAGGTCCTAATCTCTCTCTCTCCCTCTCTCCATAATCTGTCTTCTATATTCTTAGGTTTATCTTTTATCTCTTTGTCCATTATTCAATTATTTTCAGGTTATGAAAAGGTTGATGCCCAACTTATTCTCTTAGTTGCAACAAACTTTAATTCTTAATTTTTCAATCGATTTATTTTTTCAACTTTATATAGAGTTGTCCATCTAGGTTCTTAAATTTTTAGAGAAGCATGGTGCAACACAAATGAGTCTTAATTTTTGAATTCTTGCGGAGGCTTAATGTCTTTTATGGAATGGTGACATAGCTAAATATTATTCTAGATTTATACATGTCATCCACAATAATCTTTTTTTTATCATCCCAATTTTATCGACGAAACTAGAGAGACATATCTAAATATTGTAGTATTTAAATTTGAGTATATTGAGCAGAGTGAAAAGTGATAATAATGGAATATAATTTGGATGTAAGCAACTTAAATGTTGATCCCAATGCGGCTGGTAACTCAGCCAAAAAGAGAATAAAATAAGAAGAGATACATATTAGTAGATTGTATGAAGAGTGTTGTTGCATAATACTTTTTAGAAGCTCTGGTATATTCCATTTTTGGTAAACTTGATGAATGGACGTAGCAAAAGAGAGAGTCTTGAAGTGTCATTAAAGAAAAGTCTATATAGTTCTATTACTTTTATATGAATGACTATAGACTATCAAATTAGACCACCTCATGAACAGTCTACATTTTCATCAAATCAGAAATAGGCACTAAAATAACTTGGACAAATTTCTTGTATGATAATTATTAATCTAAAATTAACATTTTTGTATTCCTCCCTCTCTCTTTATCTCTACATGAAGCTGATAATATATATGAATAACATATATTAAGGAGCCAAATGATTATATATAGAGTTTTTTACCGGAAGAAATAACATACATGCATGCATATTTATGTGTAAGCAAATGCAATGCCAATGAAATTTGATGTAAAGACTTATCTAAAATACTTGATGTAAATCATCTACTAATTTTCATGATTTTATATTTACAAGATTCTGCCATTGAAACAACACCTTGAGATTGCTCGCTAGACTGAAACAACGCATGTCAAGATAATGTCCAATTCAAACAAACTAAACCTTGGCACCAATATTTTGTAAGTTCATCATGTCCAATTCTGTATTTTAACCTAAGTTATCAACTTAAAATAGCATATGAAGTTTAGAGTCCAATTTGATAGCTCATGTGTTATTCTAAATTTCCTGTAAGTTGCATTTTGAAAGAATGCTCAATTGCATTCTGTCTATCGAAAGTTTAAAATAACACATACCATTAGTCTAATTGCTATGAGCCTATGACATGAGATCGATCTTTCTATCAATAGGGTGGCCCAATTAAAGTTATATGCATTTTTTATTTTCATAATAGGTTAGTTGCTCATATAGATATATTAATCATTAGTGCATTGTCGTTATGTTTTTTTAGATAGAATCATACAATTTAACAGATTACATAGAATATTGAATTTAAAATAAAAACATATATTGTTGTACTAAGATTCAAAACTTTCACAACTTTACCTACGTATTCTTTATGATGTCTTAGTTTGAATTAAAGGATTTCTTATGCTTAATGATGATATTTGAACTACTACCAAAATAAAAAAATGGGTCTATGGGAGTCGTTACGGAATGATTTCATGGCATGCTTATTACATATTCCTCTTTCTGTTTTGAAACAATTGCTATGTTGCACCACTATTACATGCCACTCAACATTAAGTGTGAGTTGATTGATGTTCTTGGGGTGACAATGATAGTAATAAGCCAAATCTTCAAGTACCATGTGCATATTTAAAAAAAGCTTATTCATTATATAATTTTTTGGTTGATGTAAAAGACAAGTGATAGACAATAATATTCCTATGTTAGATTTCAAGAACTTGTGACATATGGTTTTAATGATCAAGCTTATTTAGCAGTGGTGAATGGGAGAATTAGACGAATTAGGAATGATTGAGTGTAATCTAATATCTCTGTATTCTTAATTATTTGAATAAATAGATTGTGATGAATTGGATTAAAACATATTGAGTTAGGAAAACCAATACCAATTCTTATTAGAGAGTTAAATCCAAAGCATGCACAATACTTGTCACTGTAAGCGAAAGCTTATTCTGAGGCATCAATGAGTTCATCACGACATTTAAAAGTAACTTTCCCAAGGTTTGTGGTCAAAAGACATCATGACATTAAGACTTGATGTTTGTGTTGAAGTTCTTGAATTTTGTTGTATTTCAATTCCCTATCATGTACTAGATTTTTTTAAAAAAAATGGATCCTTTTAAATTCAAGTTAGGTAATTTAGCATTAAGAAAATTGAAAAATTTGATCCCTAAATGAATTAGATTTCGGTATTGCATGACGAGTAGTGATTAATAAATTATTCTTCAATTTTTTTTTGTTGGATCCCTTTTGACATATTTTTTTTATAATTTATTTCTTGATGAATCACCTATCATGTATTCAAGTGAGACAAATTGTATAAAAGAGACTTTCTCACTCATTAATAGTAGAAGATCCGACAAAAATAAAAATTGAAGAAAAATGTATTGAAATACATCTTAATTCATTGAATAGAGACATTTGAACTAAGAGTGCATTTTTTACCATGTGTACCAAAGCATCTGCCACAGTATTGACATTAACTTCTTTACTTTTTTTTTTTAATTTTAACTTTTTTTCTCCAACAAATTATAATAAAATCAGTTTATGCATGCATTATTGATTGATTTAACTCAAACTCAAATTAATAAAAATTTTAATAGAAAGATATATGGTCTTTAGATTGTCAAATATTTGGTTAACTGAAGGCAACTTTAGTATCTATTCTAATTTGTTTTACCTTTTTTCAAATAATAATTAAAATTATTTTAGTTTAATAATTCTTTTTAAAATTTTCATTGGAATCGACCTTATATTCTACATTAAATTATTAATATATATAAATTTATGTTTATACACACAAATTTTAACTTAAATATAATTAAAAATTATTCACGTGTGCACTAACTAATATCTGGTTTTTAAAAATATTAGGTAACGAAGTGGAGAAGGTTAATTTCGTAAATTTATCCCTAACTCGGGATCGGCGCCAAAGGCGGTAGTTCTGCTCTTTAAAAACAAATTACTGGGTTGGTCCCAATGCCTCCAACGGTCTCTCGCACCACCTCCTCGTTCTCTCTCTCTCGTGTGTAAGATACATACCACCTGCAATGTGAAGGGTTTAGGTATAGTCTCCTCCGATCGCGTTCGGATCTTAGCGGTTTCTCAACTATATTATTGTTCTGCGATGGAGCAGCGAGAAGCGAACAGAACATGAGCGTAAGCAAGATTGTGCGCATTGTGTTACGAGTGACGTGAAAGATTGGACCAAGACAGCTTCGAATGGCCCTTTCAATACGACGTTCTTTCTCCCTCCGAGGTTTCTCGGTTACGCCCCTCTCCTTTCTCTATCCACACACTCACACACACACACGTTTGTGTACTCTTCTTTGATAGTTTCCTTACTTGTTGATGGTTCACTTCACTCGCTGGGTTTGCAAGATATTCGAATTGCATGGCGATTTAGGGTTTCTTGTCAAATCCTTTTGTGATTTACTGGACTTTCTTTTAATCGGTAACTTTTTTTTTTGAGAAGAAGAGAGGGTGGGTGAGGGGGAGGGGGGTTGGGGGAGAGAGAGAGAGAGAGAGAGAGCAGAAATTATGACCGCTTTAAGGTTGTCTGTTTGAAAAGTTGAGATTGATTTAAGGTTTCTCCATTTTTGTTCAGATGTATTGAGCGGTTTGAATGGTACAAGCTTTATTTTTTTTTCTTTTCGTTTTGTTTTTCTTTCTGTGAATTTATTGAAAACTATGTATCACATTATCTTCCAAGGTGTGATAAATTTTGAATTACGGGTAACCACTGAAAACTATTTTATTTTCTTTTGGTGGATTTTCTGCATACTGAAATAGTTGCACAGCTAGCTTACTAGAATCGTTTATTTGTTAATTGTTCTTTTGGATGTAATGTTGATTGGATTTAACGGTAGTTCTGTGGTCCCTTTCACATAGTTTTATTGTTGTGAAAAAGGAAATTTCGTGTTCTTTTTTGTTTGTTCTTGAAACTTCTACTACCATTGTATTGTTCCTCAAGAGTGGAATTCAGCATGGGCGTATTTTTCTCCAACGCCAAAAAGTCTCAAACTGTATCTTTACGAGCTGATATCTCTTTGAATAAAGGAGGAAAAAATCTTAATAAGAAGGGAAAACAATTCTAAGACTCCCTGTGCCACCTGCTTGGCAAGAAAAATAGATTGATTCACCTAGTTGGGAGGATGGAAAGGACAGAGATCTGGCGCAGTATAGCTTTTTCGTAAAGGAAAGCTCATCTGGCATATGACATCGCATATTGGATATCTCATACCTCTTGACATTGACTATCTTCCTCCCTCCTCCCACCTGTTCTTTTTTCCCCTGGAATTTGGAGTGAAATTTTCACTTGATATCAATCAATATTTTCCTTGTTAATAATTATCTTGTCTTTCAGGTATGAGAAATATCAACAAGAAGCGATACTATCGGAGGTATCGTCATTATGGTTTTCTTTGGCATGAGTTTTTTGAAGGGTGTTGTGTGAAGTTGAATGCTTTTGATGTTATTGCAAGTTCTTCTACAAGGTTAATTGAACATTATTGTGTTTTTTTATAGGGAAGTATCTATGAATCACGGATATGTTATGAATGGTTTAATTAGGCAATTTTTTACCGATCAACATATTTCACCATGGGTCCATACTTGTCAAGGAGAAATTGTTGGAATGTGCTATGGTAAGATATGTGTGGTCCATCCTCTCTGATGCTTACTGTTATCCTTGTTTAGGGTAGTTTGGTGATGCCTAAGTTGGACCTTGACATGTTCTCTAGTAGTTTGTGTGTTTATCTGGCTTGCATGCACTTGACATTTCCATTTTCCACAGAAGAAGGAAAAACATAAAGAATATGTAGTTCTCACAGAAAAGTTTCACTATCTATTCCCTGTGTCATTTGCATTTTTTTGGTCATGCTAATATTCTTAAATTCATGTACATGTATTGGAAGTCCTGACTTAAACAGGGGGAAGAGTTGGACTTTGCTTATGGTGGCAATTCAGCCTTTTCAGCCAGGACACGCAACCAAGAGGCAGTTTTTGGCGCTGAAGAAGGATTAAAAGGCATGTGGTAATGCTTTCGTTGCATTTGGGTTTGAAGACAAACAACAAATATCTTCATCCCGACCCCTTTCCCAAACCCCTTCTAATAAGCTTTTAAACCACAAAACTAGATCAAGTTAATCCCTCTCTACCCTGAAATGACCCCCTTTCCCCTAGCACCCTTATACACCAATTCCAACCCTCAGAACCAAAGAACTTCAATTAGCCCTTTAATTACTGCTTCTGACAAACTACGCATAGTTCAATGCAGTTCAGAGCTCCTTGTTTGCACCTTTTACAGGCACTGTAATTCTAATACCTCCACCAATCTTTGGCAGCAGAACGGCAACTATAAATAGCATAAACGGAAAGCCTTTCTTCTGTAGCCTATGTCGATCTTTGTATCAGAGCTTGTATGAGCATATTCCTCGCGCTGTGCTCTGTCACTTGGGTTTGGGTTTTACATCATTACACAAATAAAATGTAGGGTTACTTTATGATGGAACATTTTCAGACACTCCCAAATGATGACACGTGTACTCGGTGTCAATAGAGACTCTCGTTGTGATACCGACACGTCTTTGTCGGTTTCCAACCCCCTGTCCCGAGGATTCTATTCATAGGGATCAATGATCCCCAAACCACCATGGACCGACACGTATTCCTCGGCAGTTTGGGTACATCGGTCCTAAATCATGCTAGTCCCTCGACACCGAGGGGTATCTATCCGCGTGGGCGTTTCTGCACCTGCAGGGACTATTGATGGACAGATCACTAGCCTAGGAAAGGCTAGACTAGCCATCATGACCTCTTCTTACTCAAATGGTGTCAGGAGGCACGAGAAAGCAAAAGGCTCAACCAAAGGGGAATGGGCATGTGGCGTATTGTGTCAGATCAGAGACAAAAAGACCAGAATGCCCTTGTTGACACACAACTTGGGAAAGCAAGTATTTAATGCACCATTTCCTTGATGAGACAACATTTAATGCATGAGAGTTCGAAAGTGAAAGGTAATAAATGTCTCAAATCCTGGGCATTTAAAACACCCCCGCCGAGAGATGATCATTAAACGTTCAGAGACCGAGTAGAAAACATTAGTTGCTTAGGGTTTCGAGCAGTAAAGAATAAGATCATTACTCATAGAAATTGGTGTGCACGCTGCCTACCCCCAATGATTACCTACTAGCTATGCTGTCAGCAATGATGAGTTTTTAAGGTATAAATAGTCTTCACAAATACAGAAAAAGGGTACGCAATAAACCCTCTCTTAACCATCATATAGTATTTTCTTATTTCCCTCTCTCAAAAAATTGACTTGATCGTCGGAGGGGATACGCCGAAAAATACTTCTGCGCCCTTCTAACTTGTTTTTCTTTGTTTCAGGATCTTTCTTTAACCATCCAGGATCACTCAGGCGACTCATACAAACGATTGATTATCCACCTTCGACCCTCACAACCTGTTCAAGTAACAAGATCGACCACCCGATTGACGGACACGTGTTCACCACGGAAAAGATCTGTTCTAGTGTTTATATTATGCAGGATCTTGCATGCATAATCTGGCGCTGTCTGTGGGAAGCGACTAGTTTTCCTAGTTTTCCTAGTTTTTTCTCTAGAAAGAACAGTGACCATGGTGAATATTCGACAGAAAGGGAAAGGTCCCCAACAAAGAAGTCTCTAGTTACAAGCTCCTCGTCATGTTGGGGGGAGGGATCACACTGATGACAGTAGGAACGTTTCTATTCATTTAAGGGGGCATACTCCTTAAACCAGTATGGGCATTAGATCAGGAGGATCTGCCCCCTTGGCTCGTCAACTGGCGGAGATGATTGAAAAAAAGTTTGGGGATCGACTACGACAGTTAGAACAAGATAATGTGAATGTCCTAAGCCAACTCAACGAATTTGCCGCCTCCAACGAAGGATCGAGGGACTCATTCCGTTCCCACGGACGCCCCGTCCGGGAAGTGAAAACCGAGGACCTGATGAATCATTTGAACAACAAAACTGAGAACTCCAGGGTCCCGAAGCGCCCAAGAGCCAATGATCACCCCTCGACGGTAATTCCAGGAAGGCAAGACCTTTGGCCTGGGACGACCTCCGACAAGGACTGTCAAGGCAAGGGAAGAGAGATGAGTCCGAGGAGGATTCAACCCTTTCCCCACGACGCCCGGAGTTGGGGAGCCCCGTCAATGACCTTGGAAACTTCAGAAGACATCCTTCTGAGGTGGAGACTGATCTCAGATTTCGACTGGAATCCAGGAGAAGGGGCAAGACTGTCCAGGATGACACTGAGGATGAGGCAATGCAATCCCCCTTTACAAGGGATATCCGAGATATGGAGGTACCAAAGAAGTTTGTTGTGCCAAGGTTTAAAACTTATGATGGGCGATCCGATCCGGAAGCTCACCTCAGGCAATACAAGCAAATGATGTCCGTGTATCATTTGGACCAACGGCTCCTCTGCCGTGTGTTCTCCATGAGTTTGAGAGATTCTACGATAAAGTGGTTCGAGACTCTTCCTCCCAATAGCATTGGGTCATGGAAGGAGTTGGCGAGGCAGTTTCTAGCCCGATTCATTACGGGGAGCAAGCGGCCCAAAGACATTGGGTCATTACTGACGCTCAGGCGGAGGGAACAAGAAACCCTTCACTAGTATGCCACCCGGTATTGGGAGGAGGTCAATAAGGTAGAGGGGTGTTCGGAGGTCATGGCAGCCGCATCCTTTAGGCTCGGCCTAGTAAGGGACACGGACCTGTATTGATCCCTGACTAAGAAGACTCCCTCAGATATGGGCAAATTGATGGCCTGAATAAAAAAATACTCTAGGATTGAAGACGAAATGGGGGCAGCAAAGGCAGAACTCTCCAACCTAGGAGAAAAGAGAGAGAAGTGGGGGACACCTCCCGAAAGGGGCTGGTTCCCCCTCCAGGGGGTCATTTAATGGTGTTCACATTGTCTTCAAAGAACCCATCTACAAGTTACTCCATAAAATCAAGCATGAGTCATTCTTCAAGTGGCCGCCTAGGATGTAGAGTGATCCTTCCACCTGTGATCAAAAGGTTAAATGTTCCTATCACCGAAATTTTGGCCATCGCACCAAAAATTGCAGGGTATACAAGTCTTTCTTGGAAGGGCTGGTCCAGGACGGTCACTTAAAAGAATACATCGAACCCAAGTTAGAAGAGAGACGCGGTCTTGCCCCAGCCGTGGAGCAAGACAATGTATAAACGTGATCCATGTATGTCCATTGGATTGCCCGACATCCAAGGAGCTTGAGTCTGATCTCAAGAGGGTAGCCTTTACGAGAAAGGTTGCCGAGAGCGATGGGGGCCCGCCCAGCAAGAGGGCCAAGATCGATGAGACGGGTATCACGTTCTCCGACACGGACTTGGCGGGCGTGGTGACTCCTCATAACGATGCCCTAATCATAACTCTAAAGATAGGCAAGTTCGACGTCAAGAGGGTGTTGGTGGACTCCAGGAGTTCCTCCGAAGTGATGTACTCGGAGACTTTAAAGCGGATGAGCTTTAGCCTCAAGGACCTCACTAAGGTTAGGACGCCCCTCGTCAGATTTAACGGTTCATTTGCCTTACCCATAGGTAAAATTACATTACCTGTCATCACGGATCCCTTCACTATCAATACTGAGTTTGTCGTGATTGATACGAACTCTCCCTCGAATGTGATCATGGGGTGAACTTGGTTGCATGCACTGGGAGCGGTGCACTCCACTTATCACCAAAAATTGAAATTTGCTACACCAGAAAGGGTAATGGAGATCCGAGGGGACCAAGCGTTCGCGAAAAACTATTTTTACTCGGCTGTGAGAGCGGGGGTTTCCACCCAAGAGAAGGGACGCGCCCCGGAAGAGATCCTGGAAAAATAGCAATCACAGTCCGGACGTCCAGGCGTGGATGACGGACCCCGGACTGGTTGGTAGAAGACCTCCGAAAGGTATTCTTAGTGAATGGTGAAGAGAGAGATACTTCCTGATTGGAACCGCAATGCCTACAGTCGAACAGGAAGAGATGATTGACTTTTTGAGGCAAAATGTAGACGTGTTCACTTGGAACGCAATGGAAATGAAGGGGGTGGACTCCGAAATAATCACACATAAGCTACATGTTGACCCGACACACAAACCAATAAAGCAGAAGCCGCGACGCATGGTGCCGCACCACGCCCGGGCGGTGAGCAAGGAAATCGATAAACTCCTAGAGGCCGATACCATCCAGGAGGTGCAGTTCCCGGAGTGGTTATCTAACATAGTCTGTGCGAAGAAAAAAGGGAAAAAATGGCGCGTCTGCATAGACTTTACTGATCTGAACAAAGCGTGTCCCAAGGATGACTAACCTCTCCCAAAGGTGGACCAGTTAGTGGATGCCATTGTCGGGTACCAGTGTATGGACTTCTTGGATACCAGAGCAGGATATCATCAAATCCCTCTCTATCCCCCCCGGATCAAGAAAAGACAGCATTTATCACTCCGAGGGGGGTTTACTGTTACAAAGTCATGCCATTTGGGCTGAAGAACGCCGGAGCTACGTACCAGAGACTGATGAATCGGATGTTCAAAAGAAAATCGACAACACCATGAAAGTCTACATCGATGATATGTTGGTTAAAAATAGAAGAAGTTGTGACCACCTGGTGGATTTGGCCGATACCTTCTCCACCCTCAGGGAGTATAGGTTGAAGCTAAATGCCGCAAAATGTGTTTTCGGAGTCGAGTCAGGTAAATTTCTCGGATATCTAGTAAGTTGGCGAGGAGTCGAAGCTAATCCGGATCAGATTCAAGTGATCCTGGACATTTAGAGCCCCTGAATAGTCCAAGAAGTCCAGAAGCTCACAGTAATGTTGGTGGCACTCAACCGTTTTATCTCGTACTCCTCGGACAAATGTAAACCCTTCTTTGGGACCATCAAGAGGGCCGGGAAGGATACGTGGAGCCAGGAGTGTGAAGACGTCCTGGCAGGAATCAAGGAATACCTCAGGGTTCTTCCGACCCTATTCGTCCTGTCCAGGGGGAAATGTTCTTCATATACTTATCCGTATCAGAATTTGCAGTCAACAGGGTACTCATTCGTGACCACGAGCACCACCAGAAGCCAGTTTATTATGTGAGCAAAGCGCTATTGGACATGGAAACAAGATACCTACCCTTGGAGAAACTTGTTCTATCCCTAATCACAACTGCAAGAAAACTGAGGCATTATTTCCAGGCACACCTGATTACTATCCTTACCGATCTTCCCTTAAAGGCTATTTTTAGAAAGACAGATCTCTCTGAAAGGATTTCCAAGTGGGCAGTAGAGTTGGGAGAACATGACATCCACTTCAAACCTCGAACTGCTATAAAGGGGCAGGTATTGGTAGATTTCATAGCAGAGTTTTTTGGGGGACCTCCCGTCCCAGAAGGGCCACCCTTTCCTGGTATAACGTCCTTGAAGAATGATAAGGGACCGCCATGGCTTCTATGCGTAGACGGTTCCTCCAACAGTAAAGGGTCCGAAATCGGTATCTTGCTAGTCTCCCCCGATGGAGTGGTCACCGAGCAGGCCGTTCGGCTGGAGTTCAAAGCATCCAATAATGAAGCCGAGTACGAAGCTCTCATCTCAGGGCTTCGGTTAGTCGAGGCAGCAGGGGTTACAGACCTGGTCGTCCACTGCGATTCTATGTTGGTAGTCAACCAAATTAACGGAGAGTTCGAGACAAGGGACCCGATGATGAAGGCTTACCATTATGAGGCGACAACTATGATCCGAAAGTTCGGGAAGATTGAGGTCAAGCAAGTTCCCGAGATAAGAACACGCATGTCGACTCCCTTGCTTGTCTAGCCTCGGCACTGGATTCCTTTTGGCCGCGTAGAATCACTATAGAGTATCTTCCCACTTCCAGTATAGATAAAGCTCCTGAGGCGATGGCCATCCAGGAAGAACACAGGCAGCCTAGCTGGACAGATCCTTTTCTCAAGTTCCTGGTAACAGGGGATCTCCCCGAGTGTTCGAAAGAAGCCAAGAAGATAAAGCTCAAAGCCCTGAGATTTTGGATCTCCCCGGATCAGAAGCTGTACCGAAGGTCGTTCTCAGGGCCTTACCTACTATACGTCAAGGAGGATAAGGTGAAAGACCTCCTCTACGAAGTACACGAAGGAAAATGTGGGGGACACTCTGGATGGCAATCCATGGCTCACCGCATCATGTCTCAGGGATATAGGTGGCCATGGATGTAGAGGGACGCGCAAGCATATGTCCAAAAAATGACCAATGTCAGAGGTTTGCCCCGGCAATCAAATAGCCCACAGGGGGCTTGCATCCATTAACCAGCCCTTGGCCATTCGCCCAGTAGGGGCTCAACTTGGTTGGACCCCTACCTAAGGCTCCTGGGAATAAGAGGTTCCTGATTGTAGCAACGGATTGCTTCACCAAGTGGGTTGAAGCAGAGCCATTGACTCACATCCGCGACATAGACGCTAAAAAATTTGTTTAGGGAAACATAGTCGTTAGATTTGGGGTTCCCCCGAGCGCTTATATCAGATAATGAGACTCAATTCATAGGTGGATGCTTCAAATCCTTTTGCGAGCAACTCGAGATCTGTAATTTCTATTCTACCCCTACATACCCTCAAGCCAATGGACAGACAGAATCTTCTAACAAAACGATTGTCAACGGGATCAAGAAAAGATTGAAAAAAGTGAAAGGAAGATGGGCGGATGAACTGTTGAACATTCTGTGGGCATACAGGACCACCCCTCGGACCTCGACAGGGGAGACCCCCTATTCCCTGGCTTATGGGATAGAGACAGTCATACCTCTGGAAGTTGGACTCCCCACCATAAGGACTCAAGCCTTTCGACATAAGTGACAATGACCAACAACTTGGCCTGGATTTGGATCTGGCAGAGGAAAGAAGGGAAATATCTGCCTTGAGAATGGCCAAATATCAGGAAAGGATTTTTAGACTTCACAACAAAAGAGTCAAGACCCGAGAATTTCAAGTCGGCGACCTAGTCCTCAGAAAGGTGACGGTCAATACCCGAGACCCAGCAGATGGGAAGATGGGACCTAACTGGGAAGGACCTTACAAAGTGGTGTCAGTAGGGGGCTCCGGATCATATAGATTAGAAGGTATGGGAGGAAAACCTATAATACGGCCTTGAAATGTGATAAATCTGAAGAAGTACTATTTTTGAGTATTCTCTCTCTCAGCACTAATTAATGCCAGTATCATCAAATGACAGTATCACAAGGACAAGGCCCTAGAGGCAGAGTTCAAGGACTCTTGCCTCCGAAAGAAAAACAGGAGCAAGCCTCCTAAAAGGGTAAGGCCCTGAAAGCAGAGTCCAAGGACTCCTGCCTCCGAAGGAAAATCAGGAGCAAGCTTCTTGGAATTGTAAGGTCCTGGAGGCAAAGTTCAAGGGCTCCTGCCTCTGAAGGAAAATCAGGAGCAAGCCTCCTGGAAGGGTAAGACCCTGGAGGCAGAGTTCAAGGACTCCTGCCTCCGAAAGAAAAACAGGAGCAAGCCTCCTGTAAGGGTAAGTCTTTGGAGGCAAAGTTCAAGGACTCCTGCCTCTGAAGGAAAAATAGAAGCAAGCTTCCTAGGAGGCCAAGGCCATCAAGGCAGTCTAAGGAATACACCCATGGGGAGGACATTATCCCGAGGGGGGTACGACACAACAATGATGAAGCTGAACCAATCAGTCGGATCAACCAGATTGTTCCTCGAGTATCCGAGCCATGGAGATATTACGTTACCACTGGTTATTACAGCATTAGTGTAAAAAAGATGATGAAATATATATGATGAAATGATTTCAGTAGACAATGCAACTACTTAGAAAATAAAAAGCAGGTTATTCATTTCAAAAAAAGGGGTTTTGCGTCCCCGAGGGCTACAACGTTCAGAAAAAAAAAGAGTACAGTTTGAAAAAGAAAAAAAGAAGTTTCATCTGGTCCCAGACATCTTCAACACGTCACTACAAGAAGAATCAATGCAGAAGGGGTGAGCAACTTCAAGAGTAGGCAGAGCTGGGGCAGAATCAACAGCAGGCAAGGTTTGAGAAATGTTGAAATCGGGGGCAGAAGGGGCTAGCTCTGGTAGGGCCTCATCGAATGGGATGAGAATTACCACCTTAGGTGGGTCTTCCAAAACTTACATCGGCATTACGGCCGTACCCTCAGCAGCAACCTCGGCCTCGGCCTACGCCATCTCCACCGATGGCACGTAGTTGTGCATCTGAAAGAGTGGAGAGTCTGGAAGCACGTCGGCGGCTCGGAGCGCCTCATCCCAGCCCTTTTTGAAGAACTCTTTGTTGTTCTCCTCGAGGGTGGGCAGTATGTTGTTGACAAACTCCTCTCGGATTTGCTCTTCAGTCTTCCTATTATCCGCTTCTGCCTTGATCCTGTCCAGCTCCTGGGTCAGAGCCAGACAACTCTCCTCTGACCCGACAGCCTTATCCTCGGCCGCAGAGAGCCACTGCGTCTGCTGTGTGATCCTCCTCTCAGCATCGGCCAAGGCAGCACTTAACTTTTCAGCACCGACCTTTGCCAATTCGTTGTCCTTAAGGAGTTGCTCAATCTGAGCAACCTACCCCGCGAGGGTGGAGTCCCTGGCAACCACGTCCTCCTTAGCACTGGCCAAGGCTCCTTCAGCCTCTTCCTTCTACTCCTGGTTTTGTTGGAGGTCCATCTTGGCTGCATGATATCACGCAGCGATTACGAAAATTTGTTGGGTGGCCTGCGAAAGAAAGAACTTGGTCAATTATAGGAGATACGACAAGAAAAGGCTGAAACAAAGATGAACTTACCACCAGGGAATTCTGAATGATGGAACAGAACAATGTGTTCGTTGTCTGCCCCCTATGAGCCTCCATGTCGGCCTCGAAATGGAGCGTCTTGCTCACTGCATTGGCGACATGAGGGTCCTGCAAAATGGAATCATCGACCCTGATCACCCGATTCGTATGATCAGTGGCCCGAGGATTCCACTCTGCAGCTTCCACCGTCTGCGAAAGGGGAGGTGGAGTCTATCTCTACTGCTGTTGCTGTTGTTGTTGTTGCCGCTGCTGCTGTCGCTGTTGTTGTTGCCTCTGCTGCTGTTGAGGTGGAGGGGGTAACCCATGGCCCTTCCTGCTTGGCTGTTGAGCGGAGGGGGCCCTGGATCCCCTGCCTAGGCCGTCATACCTTTGCTTGGTCCTCCTCTCCATCTCGACTTGAGGATCTCAATCGCGCACTTGACCCCGACCAGTGGCTCTCGGAGGCGGGGGGTTGACACTGGTACCTGTTGATGGGGCACTACTGGTTGACCCCCGTCCTTTCTCGGCGGAAAGGGCTTGCCTTTGCCTCAAGAATCCCAGATCTATGTGGGGCGTACGGGATATGGCTACCTTAAAGGCGTCCTCTGCGTCTAGAGACTGAAGGATGTGGAAGTCAGGCCACGAATCTCTCCCAAAAGTCCCCACGTTGGCGTGCGAAGGAACCAAAGCCTCTCTGACCCCGGACTCCTCAACTTCAAGTGCACCCTCTACTTTCTCCTCAGTAGCCCTGTCTGGGTCTTTCTCCAAGTTCTGTTCGGCCTCTTGTTGCATAGTCTGATCGAAGAGTTCAGACCAACGCAAAGGGTCAAAAGGCTAGGGGAGTTGTGAGAACTTTTTGTACCCTGCTGAGTAGTTTAGAAGAATGTGAGCAGCCTGGCCGAACCCATCGTCGCCAACAAATCTCCAAACAATGACGAGGTCAGCAAAGTTCACCAAGGACCGAGGGGGAGGAGCAACTTCCCGGGAGAAGCAACTATTGCACAAGAAAGAAGGTTATTAACACTTCTAAAAAATCCCAAGGAAAAAAATAGTAGACTCGGAGAAGCCGACGTACTTGTTGTTCTCCATTCAAAAGGGCACATCAGACCATTGTACTCGGGACTGGTCCTCCGCTGCCAGGATCTACTGAAGATCAGAAGGTCATCCTTGTATCCTTTGTCCGAGTCAGGGAGGTGAGTTACAAGGTACATGGAGGGATCCCTACTTTGAGGTAGAAATTCTGCTGAGGCATGACCCTCAACAGGGAGTAGCAAAAAAGGATATCGTTGAGCCCAACGTTTATCCCGAGATGGTTGTTAAGCTCTAAGACCCCCATTATTATCCTAAATACGTTAAGACAACACTGCCCTGGGAAGAGGTTGAAATGGGCAAGGAACTGGAGGAGTAGAGGAGACAGGGGGAACCTAATTCCACCCTCTATGATTGCCTTGGTGAAAAAGGGCATCTCATTCTCGGCCTCGAGAGTAAGGTTATGCAAAATTGGGTCGTACTCATCTATACCTACATTTGGGGGGATGCGGTATCAGGCCTTAAACCTATTGATCTGCTCGTCTCCCTTCACTTTGTACTTCCCAAGCCTCGAGGAACTGGCCTGGAGATCCTCGGTGACAGGGCGACGTCGGGGAATCTCCAAAGAAGATAAAAACTGAAGAGGAAGGAAAAAGTTTTTCTACGAAGATCCCCAAGGGGTTTCCTGAGGGTTGGTCACACAATGACAACCAGAAACACCTCCGGTTACTGAGGAAAAAAAACAAAAACCCAGAAAGACGAAAAGAAGAGAGATACAAGGACTCACCAGAATGCGAACGAAAGTTTCTGAAGGGCTCGGAGTGGTTCCTCTCTCCAGAAGATTCAGAAGCAAGAGGGTGTTTGCTGGTCTAAACTCCGATGACGACTGACTGGTAGACGACGTGACTAAAGGGGTCTTCGGTGAAGTGTTCAGGCGAAAGCTCTCTGAGTTCGAAATGACAAAAGTGTGGGAAAGAGAGAGAGAACCCGTTTATATAGTACTCATCCCCATCATTAGGCACGAAGCACAAAGAGGCGCATTTAATGCACACGACCTCTTAAGTAGCGAAAAACGGCTGGAAGTAATGATGGAGTGGTTGGGGGCAGTTGTAGAACCCTTCGTCTCCTTACAACGCGTGTCCTTGGTTTTAGAAGATTGAAGGCTGAGGGGCAGTTGATGGGATATTTTCAGACACTCCCAGATGATGACACGTATACTCAGCGTCAATAGAGACTGTCGTTGTGATGCCGACACGTCTTCGTCAATTTCCAACCCCCCTGCCCCGAGGATTCTATTCACAGGGATCAATGATCCCCAAACCACCATGGACCGACACGTATTCCTCGATAGTTTGGGTACATCGGTCCTAAATCATGCTAGTCCCTCGGCACCAAGGGGTATCTATTCGCATGGGCGTTTCTGCACCTGTAGGGACTATTGACGGACAGATCACTAGCCTAGGCAAGGCTAGACTAGCCATCATGACCTCTTCTTACTCAAATGGTGTCAGGAGGCACGAGAAAGCAGAAGGTTCAACCAAAAGGGAATGGACACGTGGCGTATTGTGTCAGATCAGAGAAAAAAAAATCAGAATGTCCTTGCTAACACACGGCTTGGGAAAGCAAGTATTTAATGCACCATTCCCTAGATGAGACAGTATTTAATGCATGAGAGCTCGGAAGTGAAGGGTAATAAATGTCCCAAATCCTGAGCATTTAATACAACCCCGCCGAGAGATGATCATTAAATGTTCGGCAGACCGAGGAGAAAACATTAGTTGCTCGGGGTCCCGAGCAGTAAAGAATAAGATCATTACTCATACAAATTGGTGTGCACGCTGCCCACCCCCAATGATTACCTACTAGCTACGCTATCAGCAATGATGAGTTTTTAAGGTATAAATAGTCCTCACAAACACAAAAAATGGGTACGCAATAAACCCTCTCTCAATCATCATACAGTATTTTCTTTTTTCCCTCTCTCAAAGAACTGACTTAATCGTCGGGGGGATACGCCGAAAAACACTCCGGCGCCCTTCTAACTTGTTTTTCTTTGTTCCAGGATCCTCCTTTAGCTTTCTAAGATCACTCAGGTGACTCATACAAACGATTGATTATCCACCTTCGACCCTCACAACCTGTTCAAGTAGCAAGATCGACCACCCGATTGACGGACACATGTTCACCACGGAAGAGATCTGTTCTAGTGTTTATATTGTGCAGGATCTTGCACGCACACTTTAGTACGGGGTATAAGTTTTTTTTGTGATTAAGTATAGGTGTTGATAAATTTTATTTGGCATGCAGAGTTAATAGAAGGCTTGGTTCCATGTCTGTTATGTTCTGAAGTACTTAATACCCAAGCAGTAATTTGTACTACTTTGCTTCTGCCAGATCCCCACCATGGGGACCAAACTGGGTCTAATTTATCTTGTTGATGGATAACATTCATCACAAGTAAAAATTGAAGCTTTAGAGTTGCAGAGAGTCAGAGACAGCTTAGGCATCTGCAATCTCAATATGATATGCTCACTGGGCAAGCTTTAGAATTGATTAAAGGAAGAAGAGCACGAGTTGCAGCAATGTCTGTTGTCAATGGACACTATACTAAAATAGATGATAGCCTTTCAACAAGGAATTTGGAGGTACACAGAACTATATCGATGAGAAGATGTACCTGCATAAGTAGCATTTTTACTCTGCTTACATGTCCAATATTGCGATGTCTCCATTTGGATTTTTAGCGAGCACTCTAGCCTTTCGGGCTTGAAATTTGAGTCGAGGACAAATGTTTGTGGCCATGATGACCAGGAAAAATCTGGAATCATCAAACTGCATTTCATTGCTTGATAAGGATGGAAAACTCTCCTTTGTTTATTTGATTGGTGAATGCACACACACACACACACACACACTTGTCTTAACTGAGGCTTGGACAGTGCACCTCACCTTTTGGTAGTAGCAAGAGATACCACTCAAGCTAAAGCTGGTGGTGATCACCTGATTTTTTAACTTAATTATGCTCATACTAAATTACAGATACTGATACTGCTCATTAAAAAGACGTAATACAGGCCATGTTTACTTGATAAGTTTACCTTAAATGTAATTGTCTTACTAGTTGAATGATGATTTCCTTCTTTAGAGTTTAGTACACTTTTTTCATTTTATTTCTTTCGTATTTACTATATTTACTATGGTTAGTCATCTAAAGCAGTCTTTACCTATGTTCTAGATTCTTAAAAATTCCCAGATTCTTGGCGTTGTGATATTGTTCTCTCTTTGTACTTATTGTCAATCCCACTTTTTCCAGACTGTTGACCTTGGTTGGCAGCTGGCTCAGCTACAAGACACATGCATCTTGCAAGGTATTTTATGTTTAGTTTCTTCCTTTTCTTCCTCTTTCAGTAATGTTTGAACTTCTTTTTCACTGCCCCTGCTAGTGATATTAAATGTTTTATTTTTAATATATAGCTGACTATGATATAAAGGTCATGCGACAAAAACACTACATCAATCAGCAAAAAAAAAAAGGTATGGTTAGCTACATTACAATGTTTTATTTGTCAGATACTCTGATTTGTTTAATATTCCTTATTTTGAGAGATGTTGGGAAAAGCGAGTCTTGGCTTGGAAACTTATCGACGCTTCTTGCTATTTTGGATTTATTCGAGGATAGGCTGTTATTTGGTTAAGGTAACTTAACTACTAGCTAGATGAAATTGGGGGTAAAGAGTGTGCTTATATGTTTTACAAGGCAAGCCAACAAACCATACATATCTATCATAATTAATCTATCATATCTATCCAATTCTTACACAATCTCCATCAGAGGGCTATAATAATGTTAGTCCTAGTTTATATTTCATCATGCTTAAAATATTTTTGTTTGTTAGTGGGACTGTTTAGCTTCCCCAAGGCCCAATAGGGAGGAAAAAACTTATGCATTAGTCAGATCTTAAACCTGGACTAAGAAATCAACAATCAGGACCTTTTAAGTGTTGAAGCAGTTCAAGTATCCAATTCAAATTTCAATATGCAGGTTATACTCAGTATTTCAGAAGAAGTAGTTTCTAATGATAAATATTATTATTTTTTGGGTTTTCGCTTCTTGCAATTTGCAAATATTGTTTGCAACATGTGAAATGTCTCCAGAATTTGATGTTTTGAACAAAACTATTGTAAATAGATTGGCATCATTCATTTTGCCTACCATTAGCACCTTTGCTGCACTGCTTACGTGTCGTAAGAGTTGATCAACTCAAATCATTTAATATATTCGTGTCTTTTAGGTTATTTCCCATCTTCATTTTCTGATTCCCTTTTTTCTTCCAATAATTTGTGGCAATTCGTAGATCATCTGATTAATCAGTTTGTAAGACATCAGTCTGAAAATATCGTGTTAGTTGGCAAAGGAAATGATGCTTGGAGCATATTCATTGCTTAAAGTTGCTGAGTCAAGTTTGCAAGGATACTTGTCAGCAACCAAAGGTCGAATGGTATGTAAGCATTGTTGAAACTTCTGTAATGGGTTTTGTTTAATGTCTGACTTTCTGTGGTTCTGTACATATTATAAATAATTTTATAGTCGCTTCGTGGTATTGATTCAAGTTGATGATCGGGATACTTTTCTGCATGGGGTTCGAGAATCGAGACCTTTTAAGTATTCATTCAAGTAATGACTGATTTTTTGACAATAACCATAATGCTCTCTTGGAGACTGATTAAATTTTCCATAAATAATGAGTGGATTCAAGTAATGATTTACACTTTTATTGTTTCCTTGGATGCTCAAGCTGGTTTATGAACGTATGTATCGGCACTGGTTAGCACTTGTGTCTCGTGTGAGAAAAACTAGAAGAAGAAGAAACAAGTTAAATTTTCTGTTTGAAAACACTATTCAATGAAGAAATGTCTAAAAGGTCCGGTTGAGAGAATATGCAGGATTATATATGCTTAGAGAAAGAAAGTATTTGATTGACATCGGTGGAATAGATTGTCAAGTTTTTTTGAGTCCTACTATTTTCAGAATCTCGTGATGTCGTTTGACTAGAAGACTTCTGGGATTTCCATAGACTTGCATTCAGTGACCTTCACTGGGAATGTTTCTGCAATGGTCTTCCTTTCTGCAAATCCTATACTTAAAAGCATAGCAAGTCCTTCGTGTATTCCTTTTTTGATCATTAATTAGGTGCACTCTTGGTCAAAATTTGCAGCAACTCTTATTCGCGTGGACAACAACTGCTCCACCTATACTGACCCCTCGAGTATACAGTTTACCATTATGCTCTTGTATTTCAGTTCACCGATATACAAATGCTTGATCCTTTATTCTGTTGTTTAAATTCTGTTGGCAGTTATCACATAACAGAAGTTGAGGTGTAACACGATTTAGGCATTTGATTTTAGTATTTTATTGGGATCCTTGAGTGGTGTCTAGTTATAATGTTGAGGGTGGGGCCACTATTTAAAATTAAGAAATCATCAAACATCTTCAGACTACTTGTAAAGAATTTGACCGACATAAAAAAGATTGTTCATTTTTTAGGTTTTTATGTTTTATATCTGGGGAGGAAGTCATGCTGTTATCGCTTGCACATGTCTACTTTGGATTTCTCCAAACTACTACTACTCTCTCTTATTCTATCTTGGTCTGGGGGATGAATATTATTAACACTACTCTTGCCACTGTCAGTTACTCTCTATTGGAGTTGAGGACAGGGGGAAGAGAACATTGACAAAGTTGATTGGCCCACTTTTAATGGCGTATTTCTTTCTATAAGGTGGCAAATGCTCATCTTAACCAAATAATGATATTTTTTTTTCTTTTTGTATCCGTTTGGTCTATGTGCTGCTAAATATACCATTTATATGAAAAAGACTGATGCAGAGAACTTTGTGCTTCTGTCGATTGATCATCCACATTTTGTCATGAGTTACATGCATTATGTCATTGGAAATATACATGTTTTTTTATGGGATGTTAATCGGGCCTGTGTTATCGTGGTCTTTGTGTCAAAAAATAGCATATTTGTTTAACTGTGTCACATTACTTAACACTAACCCGACATACTTTTTAATCGTGCCAAGTTAGTCGAACACAAACAATGATTCTGACATCTGAGATTAGAATCTCCATTTCTTCAAGTAAATCAGTTAACTCTAGATCTTTTACAACGAAAAAATTCACTAACACTTGATATTGGCAAAACTATGTATAATATTTCTCATTCTACAAAAATTCGTGTAATATCAAACCAAGCAAAGAAAAAACGAAGAAACATGAAAAATATCAAGTTTTTCCTTCATACTATACTATGGTACTATTTTTCATGTTGCAATTAGATATTTTTGTTTAATGGAGAGAGGGGAGGAAGGATTATTTGATTAGTTGGTGAAAATATATTAGGTATGCGAATCTCATTGCGTGTGTTATTGGTACTGCGACTTTTTATTTCCGAAAAAGATGCTAACTCAGCCTAACAAACAGTAAAAAGAAACCCAAAGCTGCGTCATGTGATAACGAGAAGCAGAAGATGGCATGCCTGCGGCTCTAAAAAGCATATACATTTGACCAGGTTCCTTTTTTTCACTATCAATTCACCACCTTTCTTTCCTCTGCATGCCTGGTCTCCCCGTGAAGGAAAGAACAGGAAAATTTCTTTTTGTCAGGAAAAAATTAGGTAGTTCTGAAGATTCACGAGAAAAACAAGAACGAGTCTCCTTTTTTAAAGGACTTACAGAGTCTTGATCAGGTTCACTTTTAGTTGATGCTAGAATATTTATTGTACATTGGTGGAAATGGTCTAATTGTTGAGATGAACTCTTTTTTTTTTTTTTGGGGGGGGGGGGGGGTGGAACCTTTCTTATGTTAAGATATACCTACCAAGTAGAATTCATAATCTGTGCAAAAGGTATTTGAGTAATTAATAAAAAGTTTAGGAGCAATAATTTTGAGTTGGGACTAGAGCAGTGACTTATTTGGTGCTATCTAACACGCTTATTCCTCCTTGGTCATAGCTGTTGGCTGAATCTTACATCCGAGCAATTGGTCACCAATCCCACTTTTCTCATACAATAGAGCTACATGATTTAAGTTGCTTACAGTACCAAACCAGTAATCTGTGCAAAAAAGTTTGTTTATTATGAATCATGGAGTTTATAGAATTGTAGTGCCAGTGTTGTGTTAGCTTTAGAGGGCAGAAGTGGAATTGCACCATTATTGTAGCATGTAGAAGCCTTCACTGTTATGCAAATTTTTCTAGCCCAATTTCTCACACTTTTTCCCTCTCTATAATGCATTGGAGAAAACCCCAAAAAGAGTAGATAGGATATGGAAACAAACAGTCAGCAAGAAGACTCATTGTCATTATCATCTGATAATTTTTGAATTATCTTCTTGGGCCAACAATCAATTTGGCATTTTCACAGGAAGTCTTAAAAGTACATTAACACCATTTATACACTAGTAATAATATGTCTATTCTTCTCATTTTCTCTGTATTCTTCTCATTTTCCAGGTAAGTAGGTAGTCCTATGAGCCTCAGTCAAGTGAAGGCAAGTTGGCATCAGGCAGCTCGAGAAGAAGCCCCATAACCTCTTCTTCAAACAAATCAACAACAACAAAAAAAAATATATATTATAAGGAATCCAGATGAAAACGGAAAAGCTTAAATTTAGCATTTTTGCTGAAGTTGTCTGAATATATTTCAGTTAAGAGACAGAGAGGGCTACCTTTCTGGGCTTTGCATGGAGGAGTTCTGGTGAGATCCTATACAAATCTTCTTCAACGGTTTTGGATGCAGGAGACTCTGGCACGGGGCTTGGTGGTTCTTTCACATCATAGTCACAGTTGCACACTACCCAAGCCTCTTTTTTCGCCTCTTTCACTTGTGGGTATCGAGCTTTTGCCTGTAGTTATCATCACCGCCACTGTCAATTGACGTGTATTGTTTCACTAATCATGTTTCTTTTGCACTTGTGGTTACTAAGGAATGATTCATACACTAAAAGGACATTTTATCAGAGCGCCTCTTGCGAGACTGGAATAGAAAGATCTCAAGATGGTGGATGAGCCCCATGATTTTGGCAGGTATGTATAGTGAACTCAAATTTTATGTCAACCCCCCCCAAAACAAAAAAAAAACCCATGCTTTGAATCTCTACTTAGTATGAACCCACACATTTTGTCACTCGATACTTGAGTAGATTATGGGACTCGGGGCTTGGAAACTCATTTGAGTCCCGCCGTCTTTATTTTTCTGTACACCTAAAGAAAATGATGTATGCCTTACCCTTCGACGAGGAAGGACGATAATGGCCGGAGTCACCACATCATTTTGGTACATATCGCCGTCGATGTCCAAATCCCGATCTTCAGAGGAACTGTGGCGATGTAACCCGGCCTGTCTTGCCGATTCAAAGCACCGAGTGAAAGGGAGGTCATCGGAGCTATCCCAGCTACCGAAAGGTGGAATGTGACTTGTTTTAAAGTTAAAGTCCTGCCCAAAAACCATTAACAAAATTAAGCTCAATGCTGAAATACAAAAGGTGTAGATAATTGTAGAAAACATGGCCCAAGTAAAGAGAAACGGTGCTTACATCCATAGGACTTGGAGTTTCAACGGAGGAGTTTTAGAATCTTACTGGAGATTGACCTCTGAGGTTCAAAGAGTTCAAAAATAAGTTTCTTTCTTAGTTCCTTTCCATTGTGTGAGCATGGATGGCTTTAAAAGCAAGGCCAGAGAGAGAGAGAGTGTGTAAAGTAGGTATATGGGGATTCTATGATCAAGAGGGAATTTATATAGTGCTGTCTACAGGAAAAAATAAAAAAAAGCGAACCAGATATCCAAGTTGCACAGTAGCAGACAGAGAGACAGAGAGGTGACAAAAGGAAGAGAAGACTGAGAAGGGTTTGCTTTACTTTTGCTTTTGCTTTGTTGGGGATTTCTTTATCTGGTTCTGCAATCTCAACGCGCAAGCTTGAAAATTGAAAATGGCTTTCAAACCCCACACGCGACCGATTGTGAACCTGGTGCTCTGTGCTGTGTCCACTGTGGCCCCCTAATCCTCAAGCTTTCTTGAGAGAGAGAGAGAGAGAGAGAGAGAGAGAGAGATTCTTGATGGTGGAAATGGATCTAGTTAAGGAGTTGGTTTCGAGACTCTAGCAGCCTAAGAATAAGAACAGTGTCTAGGAGTGTTGGCGGAATCTCAATTCTTTTGAATCTACGTTTGAATTTTTTATTTTTTTTTGATGCGCGAAAAATGGGTCGGGGGTAAAAGAAAATGTCAAGTGACCACTTTAATAGGTATTTATTGGTGGGATCATGAGGTCACTAAATGTGTGCATTACTCATCTCGAAAATAAACTTAGCTAGGTTAGCTTTGTAGTTAATTACCGAGTTTCAATGTAGATTTTAAAAAGGTAAATTGTAAAAGGTACACCAAATTAAACTTATTTGGTAAAAAGTACACACTAAAAAATATAAAGTTATTAAGTACTTAATTTTGATATTTATTTATATTCAAGTACATAATTTGAATTTATTTATTTTTATTGTGACATTTTTACCTTCTATTAATTCATGTATATTTAATGCACCACTTTTCTTTGGAAAGTGGTGCATTAAATATCTCATAGTTTTATAGGAGAACTTTAATATATATATGTATATTTGTATATACATGTTATTAAATTTCATATCTAAATTTTGAAATATTTTTTAATGTATATTGATTCATGTGTTTTTTTTTTTAGAAAATGGTTTTATTTTCAAATTAATTTAATATCTAAATAATGTAATAGTGTAACAATAACAGTGCAACAATAAAAGTGTAACAGTGTAACACTAACAATATAACAGTATAACAATAATAGTATAACAAGTTATTTACACAAAATATTGTACTATTACATTTTATCAAACATATAGTTTCATATAATTTTATTCAAAATAGCTCATCTCCGTTTTGAATTTGTTACCATATACACAAAACTATTGTTACAGTATATTTGTTACACTGTCTTTGTTATAGTGTTTTTGTTATACTGTTATTGTTATACTATTATATTATTCAGATATTAAATTAATTTAAAAAAAAACTATTTTCAAAAATAAAACGCTTGAATCAAGGTGCATTAAATATAATTTGAAAATAAAATCACTTTTCAAAAAAAAAAAATACTCATGAATGAAGGTGTATTAAAGATAATTCAAAATTTAAATAAAAGATTTAACAACAAATATATATATATATTATAACAAATACACATGAATCAAGGTGCATTAAAAATAAAAGATTTTGAATTAAATAACCCTAAAATGAGCATTTATGTCTTTTTAACTCACATTTTGTTCTATGTACTTTTTGTCAAATAAGTCTAATTAAGTGTACTGACTTCCAAAGAACACATTTTAAAACTTGAATCTCTAATTTTTGGGTGAGAAGTTTGACTGATATCTCGTTGGATCACCCCACTCATTGGTAATCTAAATTTGAATCTAATTAAAAAATTTTGAACACCGCTCACTCCTCACCCGTGAGCTTATTTCGAACGCTGAAGTTCATGTTTGTGCTAAGAATTGAGCAATCATAGTTTATATTCGAATTTATTTGAAATCGAAAAATCAATCCTAAATAACTCAAGTTACTGAATTTCAACAAAAATCACATTTGAATTGTAACTTAATTTCTTAAAAAGAATTCCTCCATTTCCACATGTACTTAGTAACATATATTTATATGTAATTTGGATCGCTTATTGATATATCTAAATTTGTTTCTATGAAATATAATATAAAGGATTTGAATTATGGGTAAAAAAATCAATTAATAAATTGGATTTCGGATTTAAATTGATAGGTCTATTGGAATGTTTGGCTGTCTGCACACTAGGACTATGGAACTTCGATTACTGACCATTCCCAATCCAAACACTTTACTAATTGAAAGTAGATCATTCCAGAAGAAAAAAATTACCAACAAAAAAAAAAGATTAATAATAAAGTTGAATGAGGTAAGAACAAAGGTGCCTTGTGATTGGCTTTTGAAAAAATGTAGAGGTATGTTGTGCTTTGTGTTGAATAAAAGTCATGGATATTCTTAGGCTAAGGGTCGCCCCCCTTTACCCCCGGTGGCTCTCCTAGAAGTCCAGTGGTACATCGGACCATGGGTCGTCCAGGCCCATCAATTAGAAGACCATGGACATTTCATTACTCTGGTGGGTAAAGTCATCGGCTGCATTTTTGTCTGGCTTCACAACCTGGAATGGTCACCGTTTAAGGCCCACAAAAACTATCATGTAAGTTGCTAAAATAACCTTTATACCTCTGATCTCCTCCTTCCCTAGCAAACCTTTTCCATTGATATTCTCTCTGCCACCCTCTCCTAAAACTCAACACTATTCGCTCAACAGAAAAACAAATCAAGTCTCTATGTCTCTTTTCCTTCCTCTTCTTTGTAGCAAACACCATTGTCTTAATTCAACATATAATTCAGTAGAAAAATTGTCAAAAATTTCAATAGAAATTTTCAACTACATTTTTCAGAAACTTGCGACAGAAAATTTCAGAATTTATAATTTTTTAAGAAAATTGACAGTAAAAAAATTTACTATGACTTCAAAGTGAATTTTAGTGGGCATGCTTCAAAGTGGTTCACAAATTGGTTCGGACCAAATCGAATCAAAATCAATTAAAATTGGAGTTGCACTATAATTGCAAACAAAAAAAAAAAGAATTGAACAAAAATGCCAAACTATACGAGAAGGGCAGTAAGATTTGAAGGATTGGTATTAGGGGGGGAGAGAGATGAATTGATGGTGTTCGAAATTGTTATACCCAATTGCAGAACAACTACTATGTGAGGGCCAATGGGGGCTTTATGAATGCTTGGGTTAATGGGGAAATGAGTGTTATGTTGGATCAAAGAACAAAATATAAGTTGTTTACTTCAGTCGAAAGACTAAATCTACGTCCACTATAATAGAGGTTCTTGCTCCTTAGGGGTTGGTATTATTTCAAGAAGAAGACAGCGGTGGGTACAATAAGTTTCTTGGCTGAGAGCTTTTTTTACACAGTTTTCTGTAAATAAAATTTTGGAACTCTCTTTTACAGTGTTTTTGTCTTAAATTTTTACATGTGGCCATTTAGGGTTTTTATGATTCTTCATTTTCTTTCTATGGTCCCTTCTTCATTTCTCTTGTAGCGGGGTTTGTTACCCTAACGCATTTTGTGCGCACAATCCTCAAAACGTAATGCATATAAAGGGAATATTTGTTTGTTAGGGTCATCAAAGGTTGTCCCCCTAGACACGTGGCGCAACGGGAGCTGCTTGGGATCTATCCTGTACCGAGCTCCTAGTTTTTGAGCTTATTGATTCTGCCATGCTTGAGACGACTGAGTAGACATATGCCAAGTTGGATGGCCCTGGACTTCATGCCTTGGGTTGTGGCCCATTTTCATGATGAAGCTAGCGGGCTGCAGATGGGTCGTTAAGGTTGCTCTTCAAGAGGGCCTGTTGGAAGTTTTGTACCCCAAATGGGTGGCCCAAGCCTAAGCTTAAATCGACCATTATCAATTGCTCCTTAGCCCTGGTCAGGAGGATCACTTTCTAATTCTGACATGGGGTTAAACATATCTTTTTTTGTTGTTATGATGATTGCCTACGTAGGTGGTTATTTTTTAGATTGTTGGCACTGCCTTAAGGTCATGTTTAGTTTTTCTAGGCCAATTTTGACGGGAAAGACGTGATAAGGGGGGACACGCGTCATTCAGAGAGTGATCCCCTGTTATATTTCCTCTGCACGTTTTTCCCCATGTCTCATCGTGGTAATAAATGCTATGTATATAAAGAGGGAAAAACTTCTTACCTTTTTACTAGCATTTTAAATTCCTATCTCCTCGCATTTCTTCTTCCTTTTTTTGAGTTTTGAGGTGGTCGTTTCAAGTTCTTGCTAGTTCATGAGTTTTGTGTTTCCTACCTTTTTGCGGTTCCATCTTAGCTCTTGATTAGGTATGTTTTTTCCTTTGATCTAGATCTCTTTAACCTTACTTGGTGGGGTTATGGGTTTCGCTTCATTATTTGGAGGTTTAGTTATTTCCAAAATCATTCTGGTAGTTTTGTTTTCCTTTCACAATTTGTAGATTACCCCCTCTTACTTAGGTTGTCCTTGCTTAGAGCTTGGTGTTTGGTTCTCCTGTTCTTGATTGATTGTTTTTTGCATTAGCCCCCCTTACATTCTGATTTACAGTTTAGACTGCTAATGGGGAGGGTAGTTTCTGAGTCCTCTTCCGATTCTGAGTTTGGGGAGAAGGGTGATGAGGGTGTCGATGAAGTCTTTATTGCTTCCTCTAGTGGCTATTCTGAGAAGACGGTACCCTCTCCCCCAGATGTGGAGGAGGTCCTCACAACTGATGATACATTGGTCAAGGATGACCAATTTTCCCTGTCCCTTGTAGAAAACTTTGAATTCCTTCCTAGGAAGCTGACTGCAGAGGGTTTGGGGCCAGCTCTCGAGGCTTTAACCTTGGGCCACTCTGTGGAGGCTTCTTTAGCGTTGTCCCCATTCCTTTAAGTCGTTCTAAGAAGAAGAGGTCCAAGGGCGCTTCAACTTCCACCCCCAAGAAGAAAAAGGTTCGTTGAGACTTTTCTGACCTTACTTGTTGTGCTGAGTCAACCTCGAGCCATCTCGATGAAGACGATTTGGAGGCTTTGAGGGAAAAGTAATCCTTCCCAGAATCCGTCCTGCTCTATCCTCCTAATGAGGATGAGAGGTGCAATTCTTCTATTCTTGGGATGACCTGTTTTTTCACCTCGGTGTTCCGTGTTGGTCTTTGATTTTCCGTTCATCCTTTTATTTGAGATATTCTTGTTTTTTACAATGTCTACCCAGCTCGGGTATCTCTTAACGGTTGAGGCTTAGTGGTTAGTTTTCTCGTCCATTGGCTTGAGAGTGGGAACACCTCTCCACCCATTATTCGTGAATTTGCCCACCTCTTCTAACTCAAATCTTCTCTTTCGATGGATTTCTTCTACTTTGTCAAGAGGGTGAAGGCAAATAGTCTGATTTATAGGCTTTCATCTTCTAACAAAAGATGAAAACCGAAGTTCTTCTTTATTCAAGACGATTCTTAGGAGTTGTCGGGGGCACCTGGCGACATTCCTCACATCCCTAGGTTCTGGAGAGTCCCAAGGAACACTTGTAAGGGCAATAGTTGACTGTACATTTTCATTGAATATACGTTTGCTAGTAGTGGCTTTTTTGTTTGGAGTTGCAATACTGACTTCTGGTTTTGATTCGCAAGTTTCTGTCCGGCTCTTGACTCTACGACGACTGGTCTGGTGGCCTTGGCAGAGGCTTTTAGACTTAAATCTTTTTTGAATCTGGTAACTGAGGAAAATCTTGTGAAACACGATTTTCCTGATCAAATGAAAGCACAACTCGCCCATGTAGTTGAACTATTGCCCACAAACTCTCCTAATCAAATGAATCATGAACTCATCATCGTAGCTTTTACTGATGAGAGGACGAGGAAGAAGAGGAAGTTGGTAAAGACTTTTGAGCTTCCCCCTAAGGAAGAACTGATGCCAACGAGTGCCTCCTTGGAGTAGAAGCGTAAGGATTTGACTTCTCTTGAGGATAATGTCTCATCTTCCCTGCCTTTTGAGCCGTCCAATAACAAACACTCATCCAAAAGGGTCAAAATTTTAGAGGTGGTTTTTGCTCTTCCTTAGCCGACTTTTCCGAAAAGGAAAATGGGGGAAATGGATCTTCTCCAAACGATTGCTGCACAAGGGAGCGGGTTTGTTCACGATCCCGAGGCTGTTGTGGATGTTCTTGCTGAGCTGGTCCTAACTTTACATCCTGAGATGACCATGCAGGTCAAGCTTTAAAAAGAAAATCAAACACACCATCTAAGGTATAACTGAGGTACCACTCACTTTCACCTTCCTCACTGACATATTCTTCTTTGGATCCCTTTGCCTCTCGTTTGTATTGATTGGGTCTCTTTGTCAGCCTTTGGCACACGTGAAGATGATGGAGTTTCATCATGATTGGCTTATGACTCAATTGGCTGCGAAGGAGCACAAGTTAAAAAAGTGCACTGGACATCTCTGATACTGCTGAGACAGGAAAAGGCTTAGCTAAGGGGAAGGTCGTCATCTTGGTTGCCGAGGTGGCTAAACTGAAGAGAGCCTATTCCAACTAGGACACCTGTCATCAGGATTCTGCAAAGAAAAATGAGGTCGAGCTGAAGGCGAAAGACGAGGAGCTAAAGGCTAAGGATGCCGAGCTAAAATCCCTGAATGAGAGGGTTGTCGAGCTCCTCAAGGTAAATGCAATTGCCTTTGTGAAGAGTTTTATGAACTTTCAAGACCAAGTCAAGAAGGCATACCCCGACCTTGACCTGGGCTATTTTTAATACCACAAATTGAGGCACCAAAGCCTGCAGGTGCAGTCGAGGAAGCCGCTGTCGAGCATGCTGGAGGTGGTGAAGAGCTTACTGCCTAAACTTGGCCCTTGAATACTTTTGTTGTTTCTTCTCTGTATTGGTCCTTTTTGTAAAAACAAAGTTTAGCTTCCGAATCTGAAATTTCTGTGTACTTTCCCCTTATCCCTAATAAAAGCTTTGTATATTTCACCATTGGCTTTCGCTTGCTATTCCTTTCTTTCTTCTCTTTCTTTTCCTTTTTTTTTTGGCATCTATTTCCTCTTGCGAATGAGAAATGATGGGTAACTCAACTGATCTTAATTGGATTAAGCCTGCTCCTTGCCCGCGGTGTCATCCTAAGCTGTTAGTTTAACTAAGTGATTTTACATAAAGCTATTCAGTCCCTCGCCAAAATCGAGTTGATTAATTTTGCTTGAGTTGCATTGGCCTTTATTGGGGATATTTCTCGAATGGTCTTGGTTAGTAGGGGCTATTTTGAACTTTTCTTTTATCTTTTCATGCATCCCAAGTTTAACGATTTTATTCAATTGAGAACATGTACCGGCAAAAGTGTGGGTGTCTCTTCAAAGGTAGTGCCCATTTTTTCCACATTCGCCACGTGTCTAGGGCATTTAATGCGATGTACACGCATTAATTGTATCCTATAAATGTGATATGCAGCATCCGAAATCCTTATAAATAGACCCCTTCATCTGCACTCTTTACCTTGGTGGTTGAATATCTTCTTCCTTGTTCGGTGTTCTCATTTTAGAGTTCATTTCCTTCAACTTTCACATTTTCTGTCCATGGTGCGAACACCTACTTCCTATCACAACTCTCAAAGGTAGATTTTCTCCTACGTCGAGGCTAGTGGGATTGACATCGAGGAATTTTGAGTGATTTCTAGTCATTATGCATTTCCTACTAGGGTGATTGTTCATGTTATTGGGTGTCATTCGTATCATCAGGGTCCTTAGAGAGCTGGGTTTAGTTTTTTGAAGTCCTCTTTCAGTTTGGCCTTCGGTTTCGCTTTCCTCCTTCTGCAACGGAGGTTCTGCATTCCTTTAGTCTTTGTCTGGCTATTCTGCTGTCAGTAGGGTGGGCAATTTTGTTGGCATTCCCTGTGCTGTAGGAGCGTTTGTTCATGCGACCTCGCGTCACCCTGGCAGAGTTCCTTAATTTCTTTTGTCATGTGGAGGTGTTTGAGTTCTACTATTTCACCCCGAGACGGGGGGAGAAATTCCCATTTTTGACCTCCCTCTTGAGCCCGAAGGATGGAGGATGAGGTATTTTTTTGTGTTTGGAACAGGTTAGGAGTTTGCCCCCTAAATGATGTCACTAGTCAGGGTTCTCACGATCTAGGGGAGACATGGTCATCTTGGTGAGGTCCCCTGTGTCGGTGAGTTTTCTTCTACCGACTTGCTTCTTCTGTGCTTCTAGGGTTCTAACTTTGTCTATTTTTCCTTCGTTTTTGTAGGTGAATATCCGAGCTTAACTGGGGAGACGTAAGCTAAGGTTGACCAGGTTAGAGCCATGTTGTCCATTTCGTATTCTGAGCTGATGCATCCTGAGCTGGCCGTAGTCCTAAGTAGTTGTAAGGGTCTGTCGTCTTTTTAAGGTTATATCATCTCTTTCCGGTGAATTTTTCCAACTCATCCTTTGACTAATTTACCTGCCCAATTCCAATATACTTGATCAACGAGAAGGACGTAATCGTAGAGCAGGTGGAACAGATGAAGCTGGCACGAGCTCCAAGATCTCCTACGAAGAACGCAAGGCTCTCTGAGGACAGCTCATCACCGGTGATAGCGACAATGACAGAGCCAGCACCGAGCTCCCCTATTGTGCCCGAGGTTCCCCTTAGTGCTAACGTAGCCTGGCGAGAATTATGACCAATAATCCTGAAGAGGGGCCAATTCAACGTGGTTCTCTTCCTGTTGGCATGGAGGGGCATAGCTCGAATCGCCTTGATTTGGCCTCGATCATGGGTCCTAGGGAAAATCTTCTAGATGATTCGGCTATAAGCAACCAGGCCCTCATGGAGCTGATCCCTTAGGTTGATCTCCGTAGGACCCGAAATGTCTTGCATGCGCTTCTTGAAATGATGTTTATTGTCTTTATTTGTCTCCAAGCTTTTTCGTTTTAGTTATGCAATGGCTTATCTTTTTGTCTCATCTTTAGGCTGCGACGCATGTTCGTATGTTGGGAGGGGAGATCCACCACCTGAAAATGAAAGCTTGCAAGAAAGATGCCAAGTTTGTTGAGCTTCTTCATTGGGGCTTGGAAATGGAGTCCGAGCTGGAGACGACTTTTGAACGGAGGGCCTAGGTTTTCAGGCAGTTGATCATCGCTAACACCTTAAAGATCTATTTTTGAGAATAGCTAACGGATCAATCAAAAGAATTGGTCTCCTTGCGACAAAAGTTCGATGTTCAATCTAATGAGTTGATCAATTGTTAGACCGATAACATGGAATTGACTACCCAGGTGGGTGAATCTCGCGTAACTATCGCCAATTCGGAGAACTCTTGGAGTGCTGAGCGCCGGTTGGTTGAGAAACAGCGTAAGGAGATCGAGAAAACAATGAGGGAGGCCATAAAGGCCTTTGTAGACGGGTTTTTAAATTTCGAGGATCAAGCACTTGAAAAATTCCTTGACCTTAGCCTTGATGAATTTGAACCTTGGTTCAACCCTCCTCCTGGTGGTTCTTTTGTAGGAGGTGGTGCTGCTCTATCATCTATCCACCCTAAAACTTCTTGCTTGTCAATTTTTTTTTCTTTTTGCATGTATTTTTTGGAATGTAAAGTATAATCCTTTTTATTTACTGGAATAAAAAACACTTTAACTCTCTCCTGGTGTTGTTGGTTATACGTTCTGCTCATCCCTTGCCCCTTACTCCATGGAAATTTTGACCTGGTTGGAATGTAGTTTTGAGAATTTGTTTAGATTTGCGATTCATAATGTGGTAACGTCTCGAGCTGCCTGATATTGTGGATTACAGGCTGCATAGTTGTTGTTCTGCCTCCCTATGCTCGGCCCGTATAGTCCCGAGGTGCGTGAGCTCAAGCTATAAGGGTCTAAGCTTTTTTCCCTTTTGCTAGCCCTGCTCAACTAATCTTCTTGCTTGTGTCATACGCTCTTAGATTGAGACGTATCGATCCAAGTGAGAAAGTAATAATTACGTCGTTATTCGTGCCCACTTAACTTTATTTGATGTCGCCTTTATTAACTTCTGTCATGAAGCCTCTTCATTACAAAAATATAATTGTTGCCTTTTAGCTTCCATGGGTTATCTATTTAACGATGTTTAAAAACCTTCCACTTTTTGCATTCTTATCTTTCCTTGGAGCTTTTCTTGAGTGTTTATTTTGAGTTTCCATGACTTCCTCTTCTAGTCCTCTATTCAAGCAACGTGCTCTGGTCTGTTATTGATTCTGAGGTGGTGGAGGTTAGGAGGCGATACCTTCTCCCAGCTAACTTAACCATTCGGGTTCCTACCCTCGACGAACCTTGCGACCTTCTTCTTCAGAAGGAGGTTTGCATTTTTGAGAGTGCATTTAAGATGGGCCTCCGCTTGCCTATTCACTTATTCATAGGGCGAATTTTTGCCTTCTTTGGGCTTTACCCTTCGCGTCTTTCACTAGAAGGATGAGGTACTCTTGTGAGCTTCTTCGTTTTCTAGTGTTTGCAAGGCCACAATCACTTTCCTACAGTTTTTGAGTTCTTTTATTTTTTTTAATTTTAACTTTGACATATCCTCCTACTATCGTCGCTTTACATGGAGGTGTCATGTTCCAACGTTGGTTCTTGATGCTCCTAGTTCTCCTGAGGAGTGGTTGCAGTGCTTCTTTTTTCATTTTTGGGGATTTTTGGGAGTCTACTGAGGTGTGGTCTGAGCGTTCTCAGGTTCCTTGCTCCTGGGGGCGCATCTTTGACAAAGGGAAGGAAACATTTGTTTTGCTTCTTTTGAAATGAAGAGTGTTCCTGCTTAGGGACTTAACAACTTTTGTGTTAGTGCAAATGGTTCCGGGCTAACTCCGGAGGAGATTGTCAGGTCTGTCGACTTACTTATGCTGAGGCAACTCCCTTTTCTACTCTTGTTATAGTTTAGAACCTCTTTTGGTTCGAGATTGGTCCCGACCTGACTGTTATTCCTGTTGTTATCCTAGTTCTTCCCTCTCTTGTCGTCAATGCGAAATTTTCTCGAGTTGGCTCAGAGGATGACATTGCCATGTCCACGAGGAAGAAGAATTGAAAACAAGCTTCTTCTCTGCCGCTGTCTAATTTTTCATTTGGTGATATGAGGTTTACGGCTGGCGAGCTGGGGCTAGCATTGGGGAATGTGAGATTGAAAAAATAACTTTTTGAGGCTGAGAAGGAGTGGGATGAGCTGAAGGCTGAGAATGCTCGATTACGACCAGCCAATGTGTAGCTGGTGAAAGAGGTCTTAGAATTGAAGGAGAAGATTGAAAATAGTGATGACAGTGGACCAAAACGGGGGGCAGGAGGTGTAGTCTTCATCTCCGTACCTGTTTAAAAAAACTTTGTCTATCTCTGGTTCACTTCCGTTAATGGGTATAATTTTTATATCTATTCCCGTCCGCAGGTGAATTTGTATTCCACCTTACCCGCCCTAGCCCAAGCCCAAGTCCAAGCCAACATAATGTAGAATTCTAAGTAAATCTAACATTTTAAATAATCTAACATAATTATAGAATATCATATCATAATTAAAAACTTGTCATCTACAACATAATTCAACATAATATAATTAAAAACCTGTCTCCCATGTAAATCCAACGCAACATCATGTAAGACAACATAAAGTAACATTACATAATAATAATAATAATAATAACGCATAAAGCAAAGCGGGGCGAAGGTAAGTGTCAGTCCATAGCTGCCTTCATCTTCACACAAAATTGTACGAATATCCCCGTATATGTTCACCGTTCAATACGTATGGCCCAAACGGAACGAGTTTAGACAAATACCCATATTTACCCGATTCACTGCCATCCCTAATTGGAAAGTCCTGAGCTTGTTTCTTTGTTTCTTGTAATTTTAAGTTCTTTCAAATATAATGTGAACTCTTCTTTTAATTTCTTGTTTTACTTTGTTTGTCGTTGTCCTAACCTGGAGGGTTGTTCAGCTCGAAATCCTATTTGACTGAGACCCTTCAAGGGGTTGGAAATTCGTTGGAGACTGTTGAGCCGAGCTGAGAAGCCTAATTAGGTCGCGTGGCTGAAGAACTTGCGACTTTTGGGGAGTTGAAGAACTCTTTAGCGGCTTAAAAGCCGAGTTAAGAGACCCTCAGGCTAAAAAGCCTGGGCCAACTTTAGAGAGTTAAAGAACTCTTTAGCGGCTGAAAAGTTGAGCTGAAAGGCTCTCAGACTGAAAAGCCTAGGCCAGATCGCGCGGCTAAAGAGCTCGTGGCTTTAGAGAGTTGAAGAACTCCTCGAATCATACGTTGTACAAGTGTGCTAGCTAGAATTTCAAATTTCATTGATTGGGGATTGAAAGTTTACAATTGACTTTCTCTCTTCACATTATCTAGTGGCCCATGATCTTACTAGTAATATCGTTTCAAATGATCTACATTCTAGGAATGTTGCGGGTCTTTTCCTTCTCTAGTTTGTAGCTTGTAATTTCTAGTTCAAATCACCCTCTTGATTATGCATGACCCTTTCCAGTTCGGACCAAATTTTCCATGCATAGGGTCTTTTCTTATCGGGAATAGTTTCTTGAAGACCAGATCGCTCGACTTGAAGCTCCTCTTCCTCACTCGCCGATTGTAATACCTTGTGTGTTCATTTGATAAGAGAATATTCGTTGCAGTGCTTGATCTCTTTTCTCGTCCAAGAGATCGAGATTGACGAGCAGGGACCTTTCATTCTGCCCAAGGTCGAAGAGCTTGGTTCTTACTGAAGGAAGCCTTACTTCAACCGGGGCCACAACATCAGTCCCATAGGTAAGGCTAAAAAAGGTCTCACTAGTTGTTATTTGCACGTTAGTTTGGTAAGCCCACAACTCTATCGAGAGGTGATCAACCCACTGAGATTTTGAGATTTTTAGTCTCATCTTTAATGCTAGTTTGATAGTTCTAATGGTGACTTTCGTCTGCCCATTCGACTGCGGGTGCGCGAGTGCCGAGAAATAATTTTTGATTCCTAACTCTGTGCAGAAACCTGTGAATCTTGGATTGTCAAACTGCTTTCTATTATTTGAAACTACTGCTCTTGGGATGCCGAAACAGCAAATTATCGATTTTGAAACAAAATCTTGACTTTTTGCTCAATTATCTTAGCCAATGTCTCAGTCTCCGCCCATTTGGTAAAGTAGTTCACAACGACTATGGCGAATTTACATTGCCCAACGCCAATTGGTAGGGACCCCAGAATGTCCAGCACCCACTGCTGGAATGGCCAAATGCTGACAATTGACGTGAACTACTTAGGGGGAGAATGAGGCAGGTTCCTATGGATCTGGCACGCTTGACATTTCTTCAACATCTCTTCACATCTTTCGTTATTGTGGGCCAGAAATACCCCTACCGGAGTGCCTTGTTGGCCAAGGTTCGTGCACCGATGTGACTCCCACAGATGTCTTCATGAATCTCTATCAGGATGTAATATGCTTCCAACTCAATTACACATTTCATCAACAAAAAAGAAAAATGTCATTTGTACAACTTACCTTGTACCATGGTGAATCTTGCAGATTTGCTCTTTAACTTTTGTTACGTTCTTTTTGTCATGTGGGAGGTGTCCATCTTGTAGAAAGGAAATGATTAAGTCCATCCATGAGGTGGTTGCATCAACTAGCATTGCTTGATCATTCGTCTATGGGAAATTTGTTATACCCAGTTGTAGAACAATTACCATGTGATGCCCAGTGGGGGCTTTATGAATGCTTGAGTTAATGGGGAAGCGAGTGTTGATATTGGATCAAAGAATAAAATACAAGTGATTCATCTCAGCTGAAAGACCTAAGACTACGTTCACTGTAATGGAGACTCTTGCTTCTTGAAGGTTGAATTACTCGAAGAAGACAATGGGTACAATGGATTTTTTGGCTAAGAGCCTTTTTTACACAGTATTCTATAATTAAAATTTTGAAAATCCTTTTACAGTGTTTTCTTCTTCTATTTATACATGTAGCCATTTAGGATTTCTACAATTCTTCTTTTTTTTAGCTAATTATGTGGTCTCATCTTCATTTGTCCTGTAGTGGAGTTTGTCATCTTCATGGAGTTTGTCACCTTGATGTGTTTTGTGCCCACAATCCTAAAAACGGAATGTATCAAAAAATATTTCCTTTATCAAAGAATATTTGTTCGTTATGGTCATCAGATGTTGTCCCCTTGACACGTGCGTGACAGGAGCTGCTTGTGATCTATCCTATACCAAGTTCCTAGTTCTTGAGCTCGTCCATTATGTCTTGCTTGAGATGACCGAGCAGACATATGCGGAGTTGGATGGCCCAAAACTTCATGGCTTGAGTTGTGGCCCATTTTCATGATAAATATTCTTACTTATCCCACCATAAACAACTCAAAACTTTAAGTTGAGGTGAAATCGGTAATTGAGGAAAACTTAAAAATTCCTATTTCAGTCCAAACAAAAGATACACTCAGAGATGTGCTGTCTTATCTATCATTTGAAGATAACACGATGTTGTCAGGGGAGTTCAGTCCATCGTATTTTTCAATCCAAGAGATGTGCAGTCATTTGGCGTAGAGATTTCAATTAGAAACAATATATAACGACTGAACTTAATAGTGAAAATGATACATGTTTGGCATGTATATAATGGATTAATTTAGTATTTTGATATTAAAAAATTTAATAGGATGACGTTGAATTTTTTGAGGGCACTGAAGTCATTTCATAAATTGAGTATCGAATTACTTGGGAACCTACGAAATTGAAACAGGCAAGTGTGCAACTGCAATGTCAAAGACTTGATGCTTGTTATCACTTGTGCAGCAAAAGATAGATAACGAAGTCATTGCTATTTACTTCAAAATTTAGACACAAAGTTCGTAATGCTTCAACTTGTCAGGGGTAGGATCCTACGAGGAATACGCCTATTATACCCACACCAAAGAAAAAAAAATAGTATATTATACTAAAAGATAATTTAGTCATAGATTATTATTCATTTGCAGTGATTAATAATAATGTAAATCATAATAAAATAAAACTTTGTAAGTGGTTATAGAATAAAATGTACAATAGAAATATGAACGGATTAATTTAATATAAATAAAAATTTTATTTGGAATTATATAGGCAAATGAAAAAAAGTAACCAGATTATCTAGGTATACAAGCATTCACGAGATTCACCCCAATCCCAGTCCCTGTCCACTGGGGACCACAACTCGCTTATCTCAAGTCTAACAATGCCCCGCAACGAAATTAAAAAGGCCAATTCGTAGTATTCCTGGACAGATGACAACAGCTTAATCGCCGTGAACTAACAGCGTCAAGGTAACGGAGCCCCTCCCCGTTAACTCACTCGAGTCTCTGGTGACCAACAGATACGAGAAGCAAACTCATCAAAGTAAGATATTATCGCCTAACGAGGCACAACATAACTTATCGCCCTCTCCCTTACCCGGTCAGAATAACCCTTTACTTAACCGCATTTTCAAACCAAACTTGCGTGAATCACGACGACTTAAAGGCCTGAACATTATATCTATCATGCAAAAGATGAGAGAGGGAAGAGAGGAGAGGATCAAACACTAAGCCGGTTACTGCCACCTGTTCGTTAAAGCTAAACCAAGTTTTAACATCCAAAAATCACCAACATAAAAACGCATCAACACTGAACCTTCTTATAGTCTATTTATTATCAACTACTGGCTAGTTATGAAAAAAGTTTTCAGATACCAGTGCATTAGAATTTGATCAGCGGCTGTTAGGCTTCCACGTCATCTGGATTCTTTGCGGGATTGCAAATCAGCCAAACGAAGCCGTAGGGGTCCTTAAGTTTGACCACGCGCCCTGTACAGCACGTACCATAAACCTCAGCGGTTTCACCCTCGGAAACAGCACCGGCCTTCACGGCTTTTGCCACAGCAGCTTCAACGTCCTCGGTCTCCAGGCAAATCACGCATCCGTTTCCCACAGTCTTCACCCTGGACCAAACACAGCCAAGACGTTGAGATTTAACTAACCAAAAATTCGAAATCGCAACGGAAAAATAACCAGAACAAAAAGTACGGGTTCATTTAAAAACAGGAATAAAATCGTGAAAATAAGGCATTCACTATAACCATAAACAACCATCAACAAACATTCGAACAATATGAAAAGGAGAGCTAATAATGTTAAAAGATAAACGAAAAAAAAACCTACAATCTGAGAGAAACAGTCAAGAATCGACCGATTACGAGTATCTTCTATCGAAAATCGACGCAAACTAAAGCGAGACGAAACCAACAAAACAAAATTACAGAAAATATCAATAAAGAGCCAGAAAAGCTCTGCTAGGGAAAAGCGACCGAATAAACGAAAATAAACTTCAAATATCGAGTAGAAAATTACACAAACTCAAAAGGTCACGTTCACACCTATTATCGGCAGCAATACAATATCAAAACCAAAAGGCACAATCAACTTGTCAAACAGAGAAAATGAGGAGCATAAAAAGCCTTCTCACGCCTATAACACAACAATGAAACCAATCGGATACAGCCCTAAATATGACGAGGTAAAACTGTTTTCTGCATCTATAATCACATAGATCTTAAGAAAACCAAAACTAAAAGAGCATCAACCAGAAACATAGCGGGAAGAACTAAAAGAACGACTTACAGAGCAGAAGAGTCATCAGTTAGGTCAGAGACGAGAATGGAGTAGGAACCGAGCTTGAGTTCAGCAGAGAGAACCAGAGGGAGCTCCTGATCGGCCTTCCTCTTCGGGTGCACAACGCGGTTCACCTCCTCGGCTCCGAACGCTTCCTTGTAGAACTGTACAGCATCGTTGGCCTTCGACTCCTCCACGAACAGCTGAGGCGTCACAGCCGAGAACGTCACCGCCTTCGAGCCTCCGTTCGGATCCTCCTGTACCATTGCAAAGACTAGAGAGAGAGCGAGAGAGGCACATGCAGGGGAGAGAGAGGTGAGGAGAGACGGATAAATGTGAATGTAGACGGAGGACGTATGGGGGTATTTATCGGGGCGAGGCGGCGGAACAGTTTGTGCTTTACTTCAGGGATAAAACCGGTATTCGAAAATCGTGATGAGGAAGTTAGCCCTTAGTTTGTCATCTATTTACAAATGTACCGCATGTTGGTCCTTGTGGTGGACTAGCTATCCAGAGCACACTATGCGTGTGATTCTTTCTAGCATTCTCCGATTGTTGTAAGCGTTAAAAAATAAAAATAACAGAATTAAAAAGACATAAAAAGAATGTAGAAATATTAGGCTCATCCCAGTATAATACGGTCTAATGTAAATAGTTTTAAGAGAAATGTTAGTGATCGTTAAATTAATTTATTTAAAAATATCGGATAAGTTTATTAAAACTTATCTTATTTTATATTATAGATACGGATTATTGTATGTGTCTAAAGGCATTTTTGTGACAAAAAATCAATTAAAAAAATGAGTATTAGTAAAAGAAAAAAGTGATGCACATAATAATAATAATACGTATTTAGAACAGATGAATATATAAAAACAATAGATAAAATTACTTCAAAAAATTTAGCTCAAAAGTTTTGAACATGTACATAATTTATATATTTTATTATCATACCTTAAAAAAGTTATTACTAATTACATATTATTAATTGGCCCATGCAAAACACGTAGTAGCAAAACAAAAAAAAATTATCAATTAAAAGACATATCAAATAAAAAACACTTTTTGACATTGAGAAATATAACTTTTGATGGGTCAGGTCCAATGGCTCAATCCATATTATAAGCTCGACTTAAATTAATGATCCAATCCCAAGAGATCTAGAAAAATTCAGCTCAAATGAGGTTCAAGCCAGACAAACTCATCAGGGGGTTGCACTACTAAAGGAACATCCTGAATCCTATCACATACAACCTGGAGAAAGTCAACCTTTCCACATATCTTGACCAAGTCCTTTGGAGTGCATCATAATTTCCTTGCTAGTTGAGGAGAGGAGAGGTCGCCAAGGAGATGAGAAGTCGCCAAGAGATTGAATTACTATTAAACAGCCCCAATTATAACCGTCAAACTAGCTATCCAATTACTACGCACGAAACTATAAATTGTAAGCTCCACCAACACTTGAGAGGCATCTGAAAAAGAGTCAAGCTCATCTTCTCTCTCTCTTGTAATCCTTGCTCTCCCTACACCCTTGAGTTAATAAAGTTCTCGGTGAACCTAGCCATCGAAAGTGGACGTAGGTCTTGTTGACCGAACCACTATAAACCTTGTTTCCTCTTTCCCTCTATTTATTTTATTGCATTTTATACTATTACTTGACTAGTGGTGTGCAAACTAATTTGTGCATCATCATTTTGGCGTCGTCTGTGGGAAGGACATAATTCTCACCTAACCATTTTTCTTTGCTTAATCAAAGTCAATCACCACAAGAACTATGAGTCAGTAGGAAGACAGTCTACGAGAGGAGGAGGTTGCTCTTCCACCTCCTCCACCTGTTAATCCTGTCCCAAATGCACAACAGATGCGGGTCACGATGCAGCAGCTCATAGCCCAAAACCAGTAGACCCTACAATTGATGCTCGGGCAACAAGGAGGAGCACAGCCTGGACCTCAAGCCAGGGGAGCTCTACTCCCTGGTCATCAAGGAGCTCCTCACCTAGGCGCTCCCCACCTAGTCGCCCCTTTGGGCACCCCACCTTTGGGAGTTCCCTTGGGCGCCCTACACAGGGGGGGCCCACCGTGAGGGACCTCTTCCTCTAGCACCTGCTCCTGCTCCCCATGGTGGAGACCCTTCTCTCCTAGAGGATGAGGGGGACAATCAAAACATGGAGCACGGGAGCCATGTCCGTGATAATTTTAAAGGACCTCCTCCTAATCAATGGGACAAAAAAATTAAGGAGGTTCAAAATCAGTTAGGTGATGTCTTCAACGCCATGAAGGCGCAAGGCCCTGAGACAGTGGATTACCTCGTAATTCGAACTGACACACCTTTCAAACCCGATGTGGCGAACTACCCACTCCCTCAAAAATTCAAGATGTCATCCGTTGAGACCTTTGACGGTACGAAAGATCCTTTAGACCACCTTGAAACTTTTAAAACTTTGATGCAGCTACACAACGTCCCCGACGAAATCATGTGCAGAGCATTCCCAACCACCTTGAAAGGGTTCACTCGGCAATGGTTTGCCAAACTCTCCTTAGCCTCTATTGGCACATTTGCTAAACTGAGCAAGTCTTTTGTGTCACACTTCATTGGATGGCGCCGCCACCAGAAGCCTGCCACCCACCTGCTTAGTATAAAGCAGGAACGAGATAAGAGCCTAAGGAGCTACCTCACTCATTTTAACGAGGAGGTCCTTCAGGTTGAGGAGCCTGATGACAAGGTCAGCATGACTGCCTTCCTTGGAGGCCTTCGGTCGTCAAGCTTCGGTGATGAAACGCCCACCGAAGAGCATGCCAGAACTACTAGCGAAGACTCAAAAATATATGAATACTGAGGACATTACAAGGGCCAAGAGAGGTGAGTCATCCAAAGCTGGGGAAAAAAGAAAAGAAAGAGACAGGGAAGACAAGAAAGAGAATAATAACAAACGCAACAGCCAAACGGAGAGGGTACCAGCCAAAGTCCGACTCGGTCATGCTCCCCAGAGAGATTGACAGGCCTTCACTCCCCTCAATGCTGTTGTCGGGCACATCCTATTACAGATCCAGGTTGACCCCGCAATAAAGTGGCCTGGGAGGATGGAGTCTCCCCCAAACCGCAGGAACCCAAACAAATATTGTCGTTTTCATCGCGACCATGGCCATGACACCGATGATTGTTATGACCTCAAAAGACAGATTGAGGAGCTCATCCAACGATGTCACCTACGCCAATATGTTGCTGGTAGAGGGCAGGCGCCAGCACCACCCCGTAATCAGGAAGACCAATAGCCCGTCAGGGAGATTCACACCATCTCCGGAGGGCTAGCAGGGGGAGGAGAATCCCTCTCTGCTATAAAGGCTCATGCCAAGAGAGCTAGGCACCCCGGTAATTGTGCCCATCTAAGACTCTTAAGTTTGGCAATAGTGAAGTCATATCCTTTTTAGACAAGGATTTGGAAGAAATCCAGCACCCCCATAATAACCCTTTGGTGCTCTCCATGACCGTGGCCAACTTCCAGGTAAGAAGGATTCTCGTGGACAGCGGTAGCGTAGCGAATATCTTGTTCGTAGAGGCTTATGACAAGCTCAACTTCGGCATGGAGAGGCTGCAACCTATCAGGTCTCCCCTCATTGGGTTCTCGGGAGAGAAAATGTATCCCCTAGGGTCCATCACCTTACTTGTCACTGCTGGAGTAGAACCTCGAAGCTCTACGATCATGGTCAATTTCTTGGTGATAGGATGCCCTTCAGCCTACAACATCATTTTAGGGCGACCTGCTCTCAACACCTTAAGAGTTATGCCCTCCACCTATCATCTCCTTCTCCGTTTCTCCACCTCTAACGGAGTCGGAAATATCCGAGGGGACCAAGTAGCTGTGAGAGAATGCTACATCTCCTCCATGAGGACGAGAAAGCCACAGGAAGCGCTTCAAGTAGAGGTCCTCCACCTAAGGGATGATGTCATCATAGAAAGAGGAGAGCCCATCGAGAAGCTCACCCCAATGGTCTTAAATGAGGAACATCCAGATAGAAGGGTGTACATCGGTTCTTCCCTTTCTAAAGATTTGGTCCACCAATTAACAGAATTTCTGAGGCTTAACATGGACGTTTTTGCGTGGTCACATGTAGACCTCGAGGGCATTAACCCTGAGGTTGCCACACACCGCCTCAATGTCGACCCTCACCACAAGCCGGTTCGCCAAAAGTTAAGGGGTGCCTCCACTAAAAGGGCCCAAGCAATGGAAAAGGAGGTAGAAAAGTTAATAGAGAATGGGGCGGCCAGAGAAATAGCCTATCTTCAGTGGGTCTCCAATGTGGTGTTGGTAACTAAGGCTAATAGGAAGTGGCGCCTCTGCGTCTACTTTACTGAGCTTAACAAGGCATGCCCAAAGGATAGTTACCCACTACCACGAATAGACCTCCTCATTGATGCCACCGCAGGACATGAATTGCTCACTTTCCTGGATGCATATTCTGGGTATAACCAGATCAACATGTATCCCCCAGACCAGGAGAAGACATCGTTCATCACTCCAAGGGGGACCTACTGCTACAAGGTCATGCCCTTCGGGTTAAAAAACACAGGAGCAACTTATCAACGATTGGTAAATAAGACGTTCCAGTCGTAGATCCGAAAAACAATGGAGGTGTATGTGGAGGACATGCTAGTGAAGAGTCACACCGCGGCAGACCACATTAACCACCTCCACGAAACCTTCAATGTTCTCAGATTATACCGCATGAAGCTAAATCCGGAGAAGTGCGCCTTTGGCGTTGGGTCAAGAAAATTTCTCAATTTTATGGTTAACCAGAGGGGAATTGAGGCAAACCCCGACAAGATCAAGGTCATCCTTGATATGAAGTCGCCTTCCTCGACTAAGGAACTCCAGCGCCTCAATGGGAGAGTTTTAGCACTCAACAGGTTTGTTTCCAAGTCTGCAGACAAATGCTTGCCTTTCTTCAAGATTCTCCGAAAAACTTTCAAGTGGGAACTTGAGGTAGAGGAGGCCTTTCAAAGGCTCAAAAGCTTATCTGGCTAAGCCTCCTCTCTTGTCAAATGTTGTATTAGGAGAAATATTATACATATACCTCTCTGCTTCTCCCTCAGCAGTAAGCTCTGTCCTCATCAGGAACAATGATGGAGTACAAATGCCCATCTATTATGTGAGCAGAGCCTACCGAGGAGCAAAGATCAGATATTCGGGCCTGGAGAAGGTAGCGCTTGCCCTCGTCACAACAGCTAGGCGTCTTCGACATTATTTCCAGAGTCACACCATTGTTGTGATCACAAATCAGCCTCTAAAAAGAGTCTTAGGGAAACCAGATGTATCAGGGAGACTCCTCAAGTGGGTAGTGAAACTAGGGGAGTTCGACATTCAATGCCAACCAAGGACGGCCATCAAAGCACAAGCATTGGTAGACTTTATTGTTGAGCTTACGCCAATAGAGGAGGAGGTCAATGAGCTTTCCACACTTTAGATCTTGGACACGCAAAGTGATCAATAGCCCGACGAGGACACCCAAATACCTGGCGAGGGTACCCGGACACTCAACAAGAATAATCATGCAACTGAACCAAGAGCCCAGGATAGCACAAGTGTTTATGTGCCCAGGGTAGGTGCCAAGGCGTCCAGGCTTGGCGCCCAAGCCCCTCCTGGTACCCAGCCTGGCGCTCAGGCTCCTCCTAGCGCCCAGCTTGGCGCCCAAGCTTTTCCTAGTACCTAGATCTCCTCTCCAGGCGCCTATCTCTCCACCTCAGGCGACCAACTTTCCTCCACAAGCGTTCAGCCTGGCATCCAGACTCCCACTTTAATCTATGAGCCCTCATCTCTATCACTTTGAAAACTCTATGTAGATGGCTCCTCAACTAGTGGGGGAAAAGGAGCAGGCCTGATATTGATAAGCCCCGATGGTACTCCCCTCAAATATGTAGTGAAGCTCCACTTTACTGCTTCCAACAATGAGGCAGAATACGAAGCCCTCCTCTCTGGATTAAGATTGGCAGCTGAAATGGAAGCACAACACCTGACCATTTACAGTGATTTTCAACTGATTGTTAATCAAGTGAGGGGCGAGTTCGAAGCAAAAGGAACCAGAATGCAAGAATACCTCAACATGGTGAAAAGCTTGATCACAAAGTTCTAATACTTCCAGATCTATCACATCTCGAGAGAAGATAACATGGTCGCTGATGCATTGGCCAGGCTCGCCTCATCCTTGGAAGCCCTACCAGGAGAACTGGTATTTATTGGTCAACAGTTCGGACCAAGCAAGTTAGACATGGAGGCCAAAAATATCAACTGTGCATCTGCTGAGTCAAACTGGATGACCCCGATAAGGGCATACCTCCAAGAAGGCACATTGCCAGAGGATCCTCTAGAAGCCAGGAAGCTCAAGATGAGAGCCACCAAGTTTACTATCCTACAAGACACCCTGTACAAAAAAGGTTACTCATTGCCATTACTGAGATGCCTCTCACCTGAAGAAGCTCACTATGCAATGCGGGAGATCCATGAAGGGGTTTGTGAAAATCACTCAGGAGGGCGATCCCTCACCCACAAGGCTGTCAGACAAGGCTACTTCTGGCCTAATATGATGAGGAACGCCCAGGAATTCGCCAAGAAGTGCTACAAATGTCAGCGTTTCACCACTATGCCCAGACAACCACCAGCGGAACTCACAGTCATCACAAGTCCGTGGCCCTTCTCCAGGTTGGGCATTGACATCTTAGGCCCCCTTCCTCTTAGCAAAGGACACTGCAAGTTCGTGGTGGTAGCAGTGGACTACTTCACTAAATGGGCGAAGACCGAACTCTTAGCAAAAATAACAGATGCAAAGGTCAAAGATTTTATTTGGAAAAACCTGGTCTGCCGCTTTGGGATACCCCATGCCATTGTAAGTGACAACGCCAAGCAGTTTAATAACAAGCTCATGAACTCCTTCTGTTATGACCTTCAGATAAAGTAGCCTCATTCCAGCCCAGCGCACCCGCAGGCAAACGGACAAGCAGAAGTCATGGTAAGAACGATGCTACGCAATCTAAAGATAAGGCTTGAAAAGGCGAAGGGTCTTTGGGTTGACGAGCTCTCAGGGGTATTATGGGCCTACCGCACCACACCAAGAGCTCTAACTGGAGAAACTCCCTTCTCCCTCGCCTTTGGAACTGAGACAGTTATCCCTGTGGAAATTGGGGTGCATTCTCTACGGGTCCAACACCATGACCCCGACACCAATGAGGAAGGACTCCACATCAACCTCGACTTGGTAGAGGAGGAAAGGGAGATGGTTGTGGTCCGCAGCGCAGAGTATAAGCGCCGTATGGCAAAGTACTACAACTCAAGGGTGAAGTCTTGTTCCTTTCAGCCAGGAGACTGGGTCCTCAAAAAAGTGATCCTTGCCACACAGGATTCACGCGAAGGAAAACTAGGACCGAATTGGGAAGAGGTACTACCAATGACAAATTGAGAGTAGAAAGTAAAAAAGTTAGAGACTTGGTTTTATTATTTTTTGTACTCTTTTGTGGGGCTATTACCTGATATTGCTTTAAAAATGAATAAAATTTTAGAGGTTTATTTCAAAAAAAAAACCTTTGCATTTTCATATTCAACTTCTCAGCTTCAAAGTAGCATCAGTGGCAAAAACCACTTTTACAAAAATTGGACCACAAAATGATTTCCTAAACACAAATTAAAATCAAAAAGTCAAACACAAATTAAAATCAAAAAGTCTCTAGCACTCTAACTACTCTCATGGTCATCATCCTCCACCTCCTCGTCATCATCAGCCTCGGCACTATCAGAGCTTCCAGCACCATCCTCAGGTGCCTCAGTTGGCAAGAAGCTTGAGACATCAATGTCGGGGAAGGCGGCAGAAATCTTTCCCCGGAGCTCCTTATAACCATCAATGAAAGCATCTAGAACGCCATTCTCCAGATTCGCCTCAGCTCGAGAAGCTCTTTCTTGAGCAGCCTTCACCTTAGCCTCAAGGGCAGCCTCTCTAAGCATGGCCTTCTCGTGGGTCTTTGCAAGCGTGGCCCTCTCACGAACCTCTACAAGTTCAGTCTCGAGCGTGGCCACCCTTCCATGGGCTGCCAAAAGCTCAACTTCACTGAGCGTGGCCCTCTCATGGACCTCAGCAACCTCAGCCTCGAGTCTGGCCGTCCTTCCATGGATCGCCAAAAGCTCAGCCTTAAGTCTAGTTGCCCTCTTACGGGATGCCACAAGGTCAGCATCATAAATCTTGCCAACACTTTCAAGCTCGGCTATCCTCTCTTGAGCAACACGAAGATCATTTTGCACAACTTCATGATCATATTTCAGCTTGTGATAAAGAAGGGTCCTTGAAAGTAAACACATAGATGCTGATGAAGCCTAGAGAAAAACAGAAGGAAAAAGAAGGTCAAACACTTACGGAAGGGAGAAATGAGAGAAAATAAACTCTTACCTGAGCCCAGCCTTCTAGGAAAGAGCTAAGAATTCCTTCCGTACCCAAGGCTCCAATCTCATCCACATCCTTCTTGCACAAAAACAACCTAAGCCGATCCTTGATGACCAGTGCATTACCTAACATGGAGCAGATCTGAGAAGGTACTCCACTAGGGTTCCCCATAGGAGAAGTGGCTGAACGGGGGGCAAAAGGTGTGGCCAACAAACGAGACTCTATAGTGAAGGTCCAATTGAGGGAGTCTTCGCCTGAGGAGGCGCCTCTGGAGGAGCCACTTTATAGGAAGGTGTCCGAGGTGCCACTTGAGGAGGTGGTTGAGAAGAGCATGCCTCAGGCGGCAAGGTCACTTGGGAGGCGTCGCGTGTTATCAACTTGGAAGTCTTCTTCGCCACCTTGGAAGGAGGAGAACTCCTATCAGAGAGACGAGACCTAAGTTTCTCCTTGTCTATAGCTGCAAAGCAAATAAAGTATTACCTAGATGGAAAACACCAAGTAAAAGAGAAAGCTGCAAAGGAACTAACTTACTTTTCCTTTTCGAAGAAGAGCCACTGGGCTTCGGGTAGCACCACCATCTTTGGACATAAGGACTCCAAAGTTTTTTTAAGGATAAGCTCTCACCGCCTCCAGCTTCCATTCTTGGCCTGGGGAGAGCACAGGGGAATCTACAAGAGGAATGATGAAACAAAAAAAGGAAGATAAAAGAGAGAAAGTAAGTGTGTGGCATACCAAATTTTTTAGGGACACTCCATCTGCTCAGTATCAAAGTCCTATTCGCCTCTGCAGCCTACTCTTCACCAACAAATAAAAAGTGAGATTTCCAACTATGACAATTGGATCGCAATCTGGTGAGCAGTTTGTCTTTCGTGGTAAAGTAATACCAACCCCGATTGGGAGCAGGGGTCTCGCTCAAGGTATAAGCTCCATGAAACTCCTCGGGAGAAGCATCCTCATAATGCATTTTCCTCCACAGCACCAGAAAGCATAGCAAAACCCTCCATCCATTGGGTGACAATCGCCCCGAGGTGAGAGAAAAGTACCCGAGAATGCTACATATAGAATAAGACATGGGGAACCTAAGCCCAGCCTCCAACATCTCCTCATAGATGGCAATGTCACCAGAGGAGTCGTCAGAGGCAGGCTCACCCATCTCGGCTCGACGAGACAACCCATTCGGAGGGATATGGTAAGTGGAGACAACTCGCAAAATATTGGCGTCCGTATTTAAAGTGCTGAAGATAGTACTTACTTTGGACCCGTCGTCATCGAGGGTTACCTTGCCTCGATGATTCTTGGCGCGAGGGTGTAAAGCTGTACCCAAGTCGTTACCAGAAAGGTCTCGAGGAATTCGATTTTAAGAAGTTACATTTGGAGGAGCTGGACCCCCACCACCAAAAGTGTTCATTGCACGCTACTTTTCAGCCTCTTGCTCGCCCAAAGCTACTTCCTCTCCAAAACTTCTCAAGCTAGAGTCCAAATGAGCATTTTTTTTGCCCACCTAATGGGTTGCCTCGTGCGCTTGCATCATTATCGGTGTCCATCCTAGGCGCCTCAATGCCTAAGACTCTACCCAAGACAGCCTACTTACCCAGGATAGCCTGCTCGCCCAATTGGAGTGGCTCGCCTAGCTGGTCTCGCACAACAGAGACACCAATCTTGTTGTTCGTACGCCCAGGCAGCTTGCCCAGGCTGTTCGCGTGCCCAGGTAGCTCGCCTAGGCTGTCCAAATCAGCGCCTATAGATGTCTGCACAACTCTCATCTCCCTGATATGCTCACCCAACAGGTTGGAGCACCTAGGTTGCTCCCCCATCAGGTTGGAGCACCCAGGCTGCTCGCCCAACAGGCTGGCACGCCCAGGCTACTCGCCTAGCAGACTGTTCCACCTTATTCGCCTCTCCAAGTTTGCTCGCCCAACCTTGCCAAAGTCATGCCCATCTCCTTGCTCGTCGAAACCAGGAAAATTAGCCCCAAAAGGGGTGCCTAGCACCCCCACATCAATGGAAGCTTGAATCTCTTCCTCTACAGTCGACATTGGTGACTCAGAAACTCAAGAATAACAAGCCTTGGGTCTACAAAGATCTTAAGAAAAGTCACACAAATATGTTCTTGGAAGGTTTCAAAAAGAGCTCCACCTCCACTTCTCTCGAGAATGAATGAAATAGTAAGGATGAAAAGGAGGCTCTCTATTTATAGCTAGGGTTTTCTTGGGTTACATCTTAAGTATTTGCAAAAATATTCCTGTACCATACCACGGGGGCGTTGTCCCCGCACCCCCAACTAATCAGCGTCCCCGTTCCAGCATTTACCTCCTTGCCATTGTGCATACAGCAAATACAAGGCACACATACTCTGACACTTGGATTTTAAAATCTTCTTGGAGCAATAAAAAAAAAAGAGGAGGGAGCTTATATAGTTAAGGGGGTCCTATAAGCAAAATGAGTCTACTGAAGGTGATGGGGTCCTGGAAGTGATGGGGTCGCCAACCAAGAAAAGTTTTTAGAAACTTTTAAAAAGGTGTGTACGCTATTTTAACCATAACTTTTGATTCGAAACTCCAAATGGGGCCCATATATATGTCAAATCGAGCGCCCTCCTTTCTAAATTCCTTAAACGCAGGGCATTAGGGGGCAAATGATGGACTAGGTCCAAGAGCCCAACCCATATTATAAGCCCGACTTAATTTAATGATCCAATCCCAAGAGATCTAGCAAAGTCCAGCCCAAACGAGGTCCAAGCCAGACAAGCTCATCAGGGAGTTGCACCACCAAGGGAACATCCTAGAACCCATCCCACACGGCTTGGAGAGAGTCAACCTTTTCACATACCTTGACCAAGTCCTTTGGAATGCATCATAATTTCCTTACCGGTTGAGGAAAGGAGAGGAAAGGTCGCCAAGGAGAGGAGAAGTCGCCAAAAGATTGAATTACTATTAAACGGCCCCAATTATGACTATCAGACTAGCTATCCAATTACTACGCACGAAACTATAAATTGTAAGCTCCCCCAACACTTGGGGGGCATCTGAAAAAGAGTCAAGCTCATCTCCTCTCTCACTTGTAATCCTTGCTCTCCCTACACCCCTGAGTTAATAAAGTTTTCGGCGAACCTAGCCATCGAAAGTGGACGTAGGTCTTATTGACCGAACCACTATAAACCTTGTTTCCTCTTTTCCTTTATTTATTTTATTGTATTTTATATTATTACTTGACTAGTGGTGTGCAAACTAATTTGTGCATCATCAACTTTCATTACACTAAGCTTTCTAGTTTCAACATTCAATCACCTATTTAGCACCATAACATTTAACAACATATTACATATAGTTATGACCACACACATGAATCTAAAATCAAAATAATTAATGTAACAAACAAAATTTTTGTAGTTGATATAAACCAATTGTTATCTTTAATAAAATTTTGACGGAGTTTCCTTTGAAACACATGATCTAATTGACAATATCAATATGTTTATACAACTCATAATTAAGCAATTATGTAAATAAAAATTATCTTACATCAATAATTTTATCATACCACGTTAGTAATGCAATTATCACTATTTGTGAACTACTGCAATATAATAACCCAAACATCTAATATCAAATGAATAAGATACAAATTTAAGCTAATATGAATAACCAAGTGCATTCACTGATTCCGTAGAAACCAAATAAGTTATAAAATCATTATATTGTGTCTCATCATATTTATATAAAAAAAAAATTGTATACATCATGCACATAATTATTACCTCAAAAAAATAAAACTGAATAATTGAGGGTCACTTATAACAATCACCACAATAAACATCATGGTACAATTCTAAGACCGTTCCAATGAAAACCTAAACTCTTATTCAAATTTGAGTTAAAAAAAAAAGGATAAAAAGTTTGATTTGATATAGACATATCCAATAGAAAAACTCAAATTTAAAAGAAACACGACTTAAATAAATTATCGAACTTGCCATCACGCCATAGTCCTGCCTTATTACAGCCATTTAATAACTACTTGACGCAACATCAATTTTTCAAAAACCCATCTCCTATGTTAATCAAAAACTCCTACTAACGAACAACTGCATGATCAAATCTCCAGTTGTTGCATACAATTTATCACAACAAAAAATATAAATCAATAGAAACAACACCACAAACAGTATAACAAAGAAGAGCAATAAGTTACTAACCAACAAAAAATAACTATTTGTCACCCAAAACAGAAAACATAACCCTCTCTCCATAGAAAGCATTGACTAAAAGATATTGTAAATAGATGGTTAAAATGCAAATCCTTATTCTTAATCAATTTAATCTGTCATATAACTATTATTTTTCAAATACAAATGCAAAGGCTTTCTGAAAAATTGCTTGAAATAACATTGGCTTTTTAAGTGACTCCAATAAGTACTAGGCATTGAAAAAGTACCTAGAAAACTATTTAAGCACTATTGCATTTGAAGTAATTAAAACCAATCCCCCTCACCTCTCCTTTGTCTCTCCTAACTCAAAACTCTAGAGCCTATATTTTCATTGGCAACAAAATTGAAACAAAAAGCGCAAAACCGAAGTGCAATCAAGAATATCATAGTATGAGAACAATTCAGTGCACCGAAGTCATTTTGTAATTGCACGATTCATTTGTGAGTGTACTTATTCTGCATCACTCTCTTGAATGTTCGTGCATCAATACGTATACGATATTGCAAGTTAGGTGATTGCACAATGTCCCCCCTCCCCCTCTCCTCCCACAAAAAAGGTGATTGCACAATCACCTAATTTTTTAGAAAGAGAGAAAAAAAATTATTAGTCAAATATATTACTTAAAAAAATTGTGTACTTCATTGCAACAATATATAAGACTTATATTACCTCATTATTGTATTCCCATCATAGAAGCTAAGTTGTATTTATTCTTTTCATATCTTTAACAATTTCAGACCAATCTTATAAAGATTGAATTATACTGGAAAATTAAGGATTAATTATGTTAATTAGTTGAGTATTTGATAGAAGTACATTTTGAACTTAATGGTACCATTTATTTGCTGTCGATGAAACTTTATAACAAAACTTCAGGGTAAACGATATTTGTTGTGCAATTAGATCCATCTTTGGAAAAAATGACATTATATAATTAGAAAATGTGCATTTGGATAATGCCACATACAAATGCTCATGACTAAACACTGGTGTATGCAAATCAACCCCAATGAATTTCACAAAGTGTCCTTGAAATTTATTGATTGTCTTAGCGTATGTCAATCGGACAGACAATTATCACCTTGTCATATGAAAAGGCAATTTTGAAGATGTTGGTGTCAAAGATATTCTAAGAATGAAGACCAAATTGTCAATTTTATCTCCATTAAAATTTGAACTTCAATTACACTGTAGCACATCTGAAAACTATCAATCGCGTGTCATTAGAAAGCTCATCTTCGGTGCTATATTTCGCAACAGCATTATTGGGCAACCCACTTTCAAATCTAACTTAAATGGTGGTAATCCTTGAGGATTTAGAGAGTTTAAACACTCATTAAGATATTGATTCGTGATGGAGCGATCAACTTCATCACGATCGACCATTTTGTCTCCAGCTAAATATGTAATCGTCTCTCTAGGTGAAATATCCAATACTACATCATTTATAGCACATACATCGTCATTCCTTGTAGAAATAATTGTACGCTCAATTAGGAAGTTTGAGGTCACTACATCAACCATATCCAAATGTGCATAAATTCTAAATATCTATTCTTTGTAGACTAGGACACTTGTGTATTGTCAATGAAAGTTTAACGATTTCTTGTGGATTGGTCTCACACTAGAAAGTAGAAGTACAATCAGAGAAGAGAAACAAATACTAATTTCAAAAATAATATTTCATAAAATTAATTATCAATGAAATATTACCTCCATTAAAAATTTGGCAAATTTAGCATTTCCGGAATTTGTGTTAGTTAAGCGCATGTTTAACTCCAAAGTCAAAACATGTATATTCTTCCATAATACAAATTGCCTCAATGATGCATGAATTGCTCACTGACTCTTTTTGATATAATTGACAAAATTTATCGAAAATCTCTACCAAGAACAACAGTGATACCTCCAAATGGCTTTTGATTATCACAAATATCCTGAAACGTACGATCCACTGCCTCAACACAGTATTTATGTTGCATAGGAATTTCATTTCATATTATTAGTTTAGTTGATTTGAACAATTATGCATGCATCGATTGCTTGGTAAACCCATAAATTGAATCCTCAAGCCCACTCAAGGGAATGCAAAATGTTGAATGTGTTGTGCGGCCTCCCATTAATAACAAAGATGCAATACCAAATGAAGCTACAATAATGATGATATATCCAAGGCTGCGCATTTTTGTTGAAATTGTATTGTATAGAAACGTTTTTCCTATTTTGGCACCCTTACTCAAGAAGAAAGTAATTCCATTATTTTCAATTACTGATAAAGTGATTGTAGGATAAGCAATACATTGTGCATCGTTAAGGCAATCAACATTATTTTATGCACCCGACTATTACGCTTCATTCTAAAATTGTTGACGCTTAAACAAAAGTCTACTATCAATTATTGCATTCCAATTTTCAGTCAGTTGTAGCATGGGTGGAAAGTCTAATAAACTCTTGCTTGACTCATAGAGCAACTGATTTAATAAATATAAACCATAATCTTCAATTTGATCCTGATTACGAGTTGAAATGCCAAACATTTGTGCAAATTTTGTGTCCAAGATCATCACATAAATGCATTGAGAATTGATTCTATAACTCAAGCAGATACAATGAATAGTATTCTATGAGAATAATACTGAGTAGTCTCCTCAACTAGTGTCTTATTTGCATACATTGTATCTATTCTCCTTCATCTTCTAGAAGTCCTCTTGCAATGCATACTGTGAGATCCTGGTGTCCCACATCGGTTAGGAAAGGAAAAATGACTTGGCTTATTAGTAAGCCCATTGCCTTACATAGCATAAGGCCTTTTCCCATGAATACTGGGAGGAACAAAGCCGTGAGGGCCAATGAGCCTAAAGTGGACAATATTATGCCATGTGGAGGGGGTGTTACAAGTTGGTATCAGAGTCGACTCTCACCTGGATCGAGTATGGGCCTTGACGTGCTCACGTGTAGTGAGCGGACAAGTAGTTGGCGAGCTGCTGCACGGGGACGTGCAGCCCTAAGGGGGGTAGATTGTGAGATCCTGGTGTCCCACATTGGTTAGGGAGGGGAAAGTGACTGGACTTATTAGTAAGCCCCTTGTCTTACATGGCATAAGGCATTTTCCCAGAAATACTGGGAGGAACAAAATCGTGAGGGCCAATGGGCTCAAAGCGGACAATATTATGCTATATGGAGAGGGTGTTACAAGTTGGTATCAGAGTCAACTCTCGCCTAGATAGAGTATGGGCCCTTGATGTGCTTTCATGTAATGGGCAAGCAGGTAGCTGGTGAGCTGCTGCACTGGGACGTGCAGCCCTAAGGGGGGTGAATTGTGAGATCCTGGTGTCCCACATCGATTAGAGAGGAAAAAAGTGACTGGGCTTATTAGTAAACCCCTTGCCTTACATGGCATAAGGCTTTTTCCTAGGAATACTGGAAAGAATAAAGTCGTGAGGCCAGTGGGCCCAAAGCGGATAGTATTATGTCATATGGAGGGGGTGTTACACATACTAATTTGAAAGTATCATGCATAACATTATTTACCGTGCGTAAGTTATCAATTGATGTTAATTCTTTGACTATATTGAGTAACAAACATAGATAAATTCGCTCACATGAATTTTGGCTTGCAAAGTACATTTTACCAATTGCATACCCCTTTTATCTAAGTCTCCATCTATGTGTTTTCTTATTCTAAACAAATTTTTGAGGAAAATTTTGGTAGGTTAACGCACATGCAGATTCATTTAAATGACAACATTCAAAACAACATGTCAGAGTTGTATCTTGTTGTGCACATTTAGAAATGATTGTATCAAGTGGTTCGGCCAGATTAAAAATGACATCATGTATCTGAGGTAAATGAAGTTCCAAACATGCAACAGGTGGAATCTCTTAATGTAAAGATTACCAAATAATTGTCAAGTAGTTTCTGATAGTGCAATATATTTACCTTGCATTAAGATATTGTTGGATCTTATTTCCTCCTCCCAATTCCATAGTGTTACGATCATGACCTTTGTAAATGTACTTTTCACATCTTATTCCTGCACAAACTTCCATATTGATATGACAATTGAACATTTTTGAAATATATGGATTGTATGGTATGACATCCTTATTATCAACTTGTTGTCCCTTTTTATTATATACACGTGTCCATTATTTCAACGAGGATATCCAAGATATTCATCTTCATTCATACTTGTTCATTCTATAAATGTTCAAGGATACCTTTTAGTGCACACGTCATTTTTCATATATGATGCGTGCAGATTTCGAACACCACATGCAAATTAATTGATAACTAAAAGATAAAATTTTATACTAGTGTATTCAAAAACAACTTCAAACCTATATCCGCATGCATATTAAACACAAATTAGGAAACCAACGATGCCCCTCTCCCCCCTCCCGAAAAATATTATTTTGACTTAATTTGAAAACTTAATTACTTATAATATATTGAATTGAAAGTGGGCCCCATATAATATTATAACTTACAATTAATTTAATGACCATATTAAATTATTTAAAAGTTCAAGTGTACTAAAAAATTATTTTTCTCGAATCCACTACACAGTGTTGATGTTTTTTTTTTTGAAGAGTAAAAAAAGAAAAGAAAAATGCTAAATAGACTTAAAAATTTAACTTAAAAACTTGAATTGATGAATCACTGCCATTAAATAGGTAGTGGGTTAAATCAATGATAAATATGGTCCATTGTTTAAGTATGTAACATTTCTAAAAAAAGAAAAAAGACAAATTTCAATTACCACTGTGGTTTAACCAATTTGTACATCACCTCCCTGGGGTTCAAGAATAGCACATAACCTCTATGGAGTTGTTGGATTAAAATGCACCGTTATATTTTTTATTTAATTTAATGGATAGTGTGATTAACACGCCATTTGGGAGATTACGCAAATAAATGAAAAATGAAAAATGAAAAATACTAAAATACCCTCGCATCTCTCTACCCTATTTTCTTCCTCTAAAATCTCGTCTTTTTCCTATGAACAACCAAAACCACCACCGTTACGCCTGTTTTTCGACAGCCACTAATACCTACTGCCACCTCTTCTCCTCTTTCTCTTTCTCTCTCTCTGTCTCTCTCTCTCTCTCTAAGGTTTGCCAAGACACCCACGATCACCCTCATCCTCTTTTCCGTCAACTGCCATGATCACTCACAACCACATACCTTTTTCCCTTTCAAATGTTCAACCCATTGCAAACTTTCATCACCAAAACCGTTACAATAGACTTGGACGCAGAAGAAAATGACCCACTAAAGTGTTGAAGAAGATGACCTACCAACAAACCTGGACACTGAAGTCATCCCCAAACTCACCAAACCTTCACACTGGCTACACTTAACCCCCCTATAGGTTACAAACCTAGGCAAGAGGATAACCCCACCCAAGGCATATTTGTCTCTCCTCTTTTTCTCCTGTCATTATGCCTTCTCTCTTCTCTTGTCAACTAGAGCGCAAAGGAGTTGAGCTCGTTCCATTGCAGGCTGAGCTCATCCAAGGCTTGTTGCACAAAGGCAAGGAAGAAGATGACAAGGTCCTCAACTTTTTGCTTTGTGTGGTTGAAGACATCGCTGGATTGAGGTAAGTTTCTCGGTCTCTCTCTATGTCAGTGTCTTTCTCTTTTCTCTCTCTCTCTGTGGACAAAATGAAGAAGACGACTTACTGGTTCACCATATATCCATATCTGCTTTCGTTTAACCCTCTGTTTGACAAACAGATATGGATCTGTCTCCGATGATCTCTGACGAACAGATTCGATTTGTCTCCAACAAACAAATCTCGATGGATTCTTCTCCTTCAGTCACAAAAAATGCTTTATGTAATATATTAAACAACACAAATTTGTCATTTCTCTAGTGTTTGGCAAGAAGGAATCTGAGAAAACAAGGAAATGGACGATAAAAAAGAATAGCCATTTTTCGTTGAAATTTTTTAATTTTTCAATAACAAGATTCACAAAAATCCAAAATTTCTTATATTTTTCTACATTTACCTTGAATCCAAACGAAGATCATAAACAACTTATGGATCCAACTAGTTTGTATAGAGAGAGACAGAGATAGAGAGAAATTAGGCTATTGTTATGGGCATGCTTCGGATATGGTAGCAGTGTGTGTATGACTGTTTAATTGGTTACTTTAAGTGATGTTTGACTATGAGTGATGCTCAAATTACATGTTTAATTGTTTAAGACTATTTGACTATTTTTGAGATTGTACATTAATCAACAATGTTCTTGTAATGTCTGGAGATAAAGCTAATCATTTGTAATGAAATTTACACACCAATTTATATTATTAATGTTTTCCAGATGGATTAAGTAATAGCAGTTGGAATACCATTAATCTGATTCTCTGATGTGAAAGTCATTATTTCCGAAAAAAGTTACATGTAGAAGTCATTATTTTTAAAAAAAAGTTACATGCAACTTAGCTTATAAAAATGTAATGGCTAGAAAGTAGTGTCTTTCCTCACATTGTCGTTTTAGTTAGAGTAATGAAAGGAAATTGCAGCGATTTGTTATCATTTGGAAAAAAAAATTATTTTGTAAAAATAAGTATTGTATAGATATTATAATGATAAACAAAGTTATCTCTATCTCTCTCTCTCTCTCTCTCTTGTGTCATTTTCAATTGGTGGATGAGGATTGATGGTTTCTTTTGCTTACCTTAAATTGTGTTACATGAATACTACATGTTATATTGACGTCACTATTGTACATAAAAAATGCAAGGACGACCAAGAAATAAATGCCAAACCGTATTGATGACATCGCTAGATTGATTGTTGTGTTGGATAGGACGAGAAGAGAAATGATAGTAATATTCTATTTGTTTGTGGTCCTTATAGTAGTGTTGTGGGAAATGGAGAGACAATTAAACCCACATCCATCAAGGCCATTGTCTAGAAATCAATTGGAAGTTGAACACTTGTATTGTTTAATTGGTGAGAGTGACATTAATTGCATAGAACAACTTAGGATGGATAGACACACTTTTCGCGTGCTTTTTAATTTGGTGGAACAAGTTGGTGGCTTAAATCGCACGATAGGTCACGATGTGAAGAATAGGCCAATAAAGTTCTACTTTCTTAGATTTGGCAAAACTGTAAACAGGCATTTCGATGTTATGTTGAAGTCTGTTTTTAAGTTGCATCATCTGTTATTGAAGAGACCCAATCTTGTAACTGAGGATTGTATAGATAAAAAGTGGCGTTTGTTTAAGGTAACGAACTTTACAATTGTTTCATTTGTGATTTGGATAGAATTTGGATGAATGATAATAAAATTAAATATGTTTCATTATATTTGAGTTGTAGAATTACATAGGAACACTAGATGACATGCACGTTAGAGCAAGGGTACCAATGTTTTACCAAGCAAGATATATGAATAGACACGGTGACATTTCAACAAATGTCCTTGGTGAGTGCTCCCAAGATATGAAATTCATTTATGCCTTGCCTGGTTGGGAAGGGTCGGCTGCTGATTTTAGGATACTCTAAGATGCGGTAACAAGGAGGAATGGAACCACTAACCTCATTTATCTAATAGTAACTAGGAGCGTTCTTATGAAACCACAATTTATACGTAGACACCTACTACATAGTGGATGTCAGGTACACAAATGGGGAAGGGTTCTTAGCTCCATTTAGGGGACAAAGATACCATGTGCAACAGTGGCCCGAAGGGTCAGGTACACCTCATAATGCTGAGGAACTTTTCAATCTTAGGCATTCAATGGCGAGGAATGTTATAGAACGTTGTTTTGCATTACTAAAAAATCGCTGAGCAATCATAAGGACTCCTTGCAACTACCTCGTACACACATAATTGAATCGTTACTGCATGCTGCTTGCTGCATAGTTTGGTTAGAAATGAAATGGCGTTCAATTTAGTGGAAGATAAGTTGCCAAAAGATGGTCCGGCCAATGGTCATGGCGATATAGAGCCGGATGTCATCGACATGGTTGACACATCTACTAAATGGACTGCATTTAGAAACCAACTAGCCAACAATATGTACACTGAATGAGGTGAAAGTAAGGGTGGCTAAATGGTTTACCACATTTTTAGTAATGGACCAATTATGTTGTATGTAGTTAATGGGTCGAATTTATGTGAACTATTTATGTTTTCTTGTGATTACTTTAGCCAAGTCATATGTATTTATGTGTTTGTAGGTTATGTAATTGTATGTGACATGTATATATGTAAGTAAGTCATGTCTAATGTTGGTGGCAGTAGCCAAGTAGAGCGTGGTCCACGCCGAACATGGACTGCCGTGGAGGAGACTACTCTCATTCAAGCATTGAAAGAATTTTGTGTCAACGGATGGAAGTGTTAGAATGGCACATTTCGCCCAGTTTATCTTCAAACATTAGAGAACAACTTAAAGGATGCATTACAACCGACTGACCTTCGGGCGTCACCACATATTGAGCCGAAAATCAAAGTCTGAAAAAAGCAGTACAACTCTTTGTCGGGCCTATCAAAATTCGACATGACACGATTAACCGATACGAATTAAACCGATTTAGGTGAGACCTTAACGGGTTAACCTGCCAGACACGTTTAATAAACGGGGGTCGTGTTCGAGTGAGATCTGTTAACTCGTTTTATCACCTGTTTACCCGTTTAAATAAATATATATATATATATATATATATATATATATATATATATATACATATAAAATAATAAATGAGTAAAGAAAACATTTAAAAAAAAAAGTAAGGACATCAGTAGTAGGAAAGTGAAGCTTTGAGGCTTGAGGCATTGAATTGCCTTTTAGCCCTTTTATTTGAATCCCACATCGATAAAGAGTGGAGAGGGGAGACTTTAGTTGCCTATAAAAAAAGTAGTGGGCTTCTCATTTTAACCAACCTTTGTGGTGTGATTTTCACATGAGCTGTTGATTGAAATTTCTCAAATCGATAAAGTACAGTTGGAAGCAAAGAAATGGAGTATAAAATTTTATTAAAATAATATATATATATATTTTAAATGGGTTAAACGAGTAGTGTCGTATTACCCGTTTATTAAAAAGTTCGTGTTAAAATTTTTTTACCCGTTTATTAAACGTGTTGTGTATGATTTTATATGTTTTTTACCCATCACCCCTTTAATCCGACACGTAACCAATTAATCCGACACGATTGACACCCCTACTCTTTATTTTCAATGCTAAGCACATCTGATTTTGGATAGAATGATCGCGACAAGAAAGTGGATCTGTATGGTGAAGATATCTAGGTGGAATACCTGAAAGTTTTACTAATCCCATGCATCTATTAAAAATAATAAACCAAGATTACTTGTTTATATTATGACCTAGTAATTTTTCTATTAACAATGTAGAAAGACAAGAATGCGAAGGGGATGCATGGACAATTCAACTACTGGGAATGTCCCTGAGGATGCCAGTGTACAGTTTCATCCAATTGGGGAACGGATGATGTTAGCCACTCTCAAAATGTAACTCAGGGCAGAGAAGATGTGAATGTCACCCCACAGACACGTAAGACAAAAAAAGAAAAGAAAAGCTAGTGATCTAAGCGATTCCATGGCTACAAGTCTTTCCCAGATATGTAAGGTATTTGGTGATTAAGTTGCTTCAAGCGAGAACTAGCTAGCAAGCATTGCATAGAGAGTAGGGTACGAGCAAGATGCATCTACAAGTAGATGTGCCATCCTAGCAGAGTTTGCCAAAACTAGATGGCCTGACAATGGCACACCGCCACGAGGCAGCATATAAAATTGCTTTAGACAACATAAAAGTTGAAATTTTCTTTAGCTTGCCCATGGAAGGGCGAGCACTTTGGGTTGGTAGCATACTGTGACCTGATTTAGATGTTTATCAAGGTCGTATATAAAGTTATTCGTGCCTTGCTTTTGACCTAAATTTTGGTTGACCCATGTGTCACATTTCCTTTGGCAACTTATATATGATGTGGACGTTTTGGATGTTTGACTTATTAATTAGATATTTTTCTTTAATGTTTTGCTTCTATGTTGTTCACTTATTATGACCACATGACAAATTTATTTTCAGTTAACTTTGTAATGAGAATGCGAATACGCTTTTATGCTGTCTTTGTTGGACAATAGGTTGGTGTTTATAGGACATTGACGGAGTGTCATATGCAGGTTAATGCATACCTTGGTGCATTGTACAAATCATATGACTTGAATACCAAGGCAGAAAATGCTTTGCGCATGTTTATTCAACAACATGATGGTACAACAGAGGTGCAACCTTTGAATGCCGTCCAGGTCCATCCGAATCAACCAAAATTGGGAAATCAACTTCCTGAAGATACAATGGACATTAATGTATAAACACCTACGCCAGTCCACGATTGTCAGTTCGTTACATGTGTAAAGTATGCTGTTGTATTGGTTTTGGGTATGGTGGTCACCCATATCATCTACTTCTTCTTGGGTAGATTTGGATGAAGTATGTATGTTGATCATATGTAGGTTTGTGAAGACTTTTGCATGACTTTATAACTTGTTTAAGAACTTTTCTGTTTTATTATCCATATGACTATTTTTTACGTATGTATGGTTATTAATGATGACTTGAAAATATATAGTTTTTTTTTATTCGTTGTGGTATTAGTTAACAATGAACCTATCAGACATGACTGAGGATAAAGTTGATGTCATGTTTGACTTATTAGTTGAGTTTAAGAATCGCAACAAATTACCTGTAGTAGGCAGATATTCTAGAAAAACTATTTGATGCACTGTTTAAATGTATGAAACGAAGGATGCCTAGGTTTCATCTCTCTATGAGTGATATGTTGAGAATAATCCTTTTATAGGAATGCCAATATAATAGCATTGTTGAGATGTTAAACAGTGACATGTTTATTTGGGACACATAGAGGATGCATGTTGTTGAAGGCCTAGCGCCTGGTGGTTTGGATTTCATTCACGTAAGTGACTCCAATAAATTTGTTTCATGTTCGTGTCGATACAAATTGATTTATTACTCATACATGTTGGTAATTTTATGGTTCTATATTTTCACTTGACCCATTTATTACAGGATGAAGGTTTTGCTTGTAACTATTGTTTGGATCCTTGTCCAAACTTTCTATTGTTGGCAGTTATTTTCAAGAACGATGTACCAACCTTAAGCCAACAACACATTGATAGCAGTGTTGGATCATGTCAATCAGTAAATTCAAGGAGGACGGAATTGGATGTCGTAATTACTGATGATGATTGATCTCGTCTTTTGTCATGTAACAAAAATTTCGAATGTTTCTTGGGGTGTATTTACGTTGACTTTGATTAGGCCAGTATAATCTTGCCACATTTTGTTCTGTATTATATAAGACAACATTATTTTCACTTCTTATTGTTAACAAATATTCACCACGTTGTCTTATGTTTTGTTGTATTTTTTTGTAAGACAACATTTATTACAATTACGTATGTTTAATACGTAACTGTTATGTATTACTCGTATGTTAGTCCACCTCTTTGAGATTGGTCCTATGTAGGATTGCTAGTAACACATTATTACATAATTGGAGTTGGCTTTTTGTTTTTAATTATTTGAATCTAATATACATGGTCTACCCTTATATCAATTATTAACTTTCCTAAAAAAAATTATTATTTTATTTTTTTATGTATACGTGAAAAATATATAATTTTATTAGAATAATCCAAACATAGGATATGATTGGTTTGTATTGGAATTAATAGAGTTATGTTCTACTATAAAATTATTTGTGTAATTTATGGAGCCCACTGAATTACATATTTGTTTCTCAAACAAAAATTAAGATTTGATATATTCCAAGGTTAAGATTTTAAAATAAATGAGTGAATTTGAATTAGATGAATTAAAATATATATAAAAAAAATCCTACACTATCCAAACCTTGAGAAAATATTCGTTACAACGGTGATACCACGTTGCAAGGTGATGTGGTATCACCGGCTAATAATAATAAAACAAATAAAAAAATTGATTCCACAAAAATCAATAATTAACTTGTCATATAAAGAAATAACTCCCTACTCTTCTGTCATGTGAGGCTAAATGGAGTTCACTTTTATCATTTAAAATTTTATTATTAATTTGTGATATTATATCATCAATAATGATAATACGATATCACCGTTGTATCCAATATTTACTCCCAAGACTTCGCCCCAAAAGAATTTGTTTCCGTTGATATTTCCTCTCTCCCTCTATTCAGTTTTTTAACAGTAAGCTCCCCCTCTAAGCCATTCCTTCGGAGTGCTCTTCCATGGCATCTCCGTTATCTTCCACCATATCTTATTCCAATCTCCTCTCTCACCGATTTTTTTTCTTCACAGTACCACCATCTTCTTATTTCCCCACTCACCACCACTACCACAAGCAGTGGTCGCTAAACCAACCCAGAAACCGAAGATTCTTGGCACTGTGTGCAAGTTATGAGGTCGGTGGAGGCTTCTCACCGGAGGAATTGAATATGCAAGATAGAACTACGAGGAAGCAAGAACAAGACAACGAAAAGTTGGATGCTTCCCAATATGAAGCTCTTTTTAAAGGCGGTGAACAGGTCACCTCTGTTCTTGAAGAGATGATCAAGCTTGTAAGTTGTTCATTCTCCTGTTTCTTTAATGCTTTATATTTTCTCGGTAAGTCTTTTTTTTTGTGCCAAACTAACCCTAAGTCCTAATCTTTCTTGTTTTTGTTTTTTTTTTAAATTTTTGGCTATTTAAACCCTAATCTGCCTATCTCGCAATTTGTAGATTCTTGACTGAATGATTCAATACTCTTTATCCACTTTCACTTAGTTAAAGCAGATGATTTGCTTGTTTAGGATTTGGAGATTTGAATTGAATAGCTTAGTATTCATGGCTACATAAACAAGCGCAGAAAGAAAAATCGTAGTCTTAAACAGGTTGTCTGTACCTTCAACTTGCTTCATATTGTAATTGCAGGGGTGCTGCCTATATACTTTGATCAATTATATAAAGTGGCAATTAGTGAAAAATTGAAGTAGCAGATAGGTTTTGGTCCGAGTCTTAAGGAACAAAGTTTAAATGCATAGTTCTACATTGTCTTTGTTGCATAGTATGTTTTCTCCTATTCTTTTGAGAAACAAGAAAATAGTCAAGGGGAAAGGAAGTGAACCTGGGACAAAGGCGAGAGCTGAGAGGATTTCTTCTCAAAGAGAATAAATGGAAATCAATAGAAAAGTGAGAGAAAGAAACCGAGTACAAGGATGCATCTCCCAACAACCAAAAGAGTTTCAGATGTATACTTAATTGTCAGCTTGAGATGCACTCATTTCATCATGACTCTGTGATAAACTGACTCAATATGCATTATCTTCGTTTTCTGGTGTGCCAAACTTGCTAGCTTTTCATGCTTTTCGGTTTGAATATCCCATTATCCCCTTCAGAATGTAAATGACTCTATCAGTCACAACTCTTTTTTCTTTTTTCTTTTTTTGAGCTTACATCTCAGACTGGCAGTGATGGTTTTCTAAGGAGAATATAGCTGATTTTGCCCTCTTTATTTTCACAGAGACTGCTTATGTGCAATGGTGATTGTTCACAAGTTCAATTTTTCTTGCTCCTAGTTTCATAGATTCACTATTCTAGGCTTCAACTCAAAAACTGTAATATAGAGTAAGTACTAAATAATTTCGTGAATTGCCATTGCATGTCAAATTATATATCTGAGTCTACTGGATTTTTAAGTAACATTACAATTGGACAAGGCTGCTTATGTCCGATCTGCTGAAAACCCTGCAAAGGCGAGAATGTCATGCACTGGGCTGCTCTTACTATTCAGTTTTTTGTAAGTTGTTTGTACGGACTAAAGTCCACTTAATTTTTTTAGCCATTTTTTGATAGTCATTAATATGTTAGCGTAGTTGGAAGATATGAACATGGATGAAGCATCTGAGGAGGTGGCTGTGCAGTTAGCTGCACAAGGAGTGATTGGGAAGAGAGTTGATCAGATGGAGTCAGGATTCATGATGGCCCTAGATTACATGATCCAGCTTGCTGAAAAGGACCAGGATCATAAGGTAATGCTTTCAACCTCTTATTTCCAATTTCCTTCTTTTGGGCTATCAATTTGTTCTTGGCTTAATGTTTTTGTGCAACTTCATTAATTGTCTAAACTAGGTCATCATCTTTATTAATTTATCACTACTATTTTTTCATTACTATTTTGCTGCTCTTTATGTTGCTCTTCTGTTGTTTCTATGTTCGTGTTTCGTTGGAAATGATTATTTGTTTGAGTTTAGCGGTAGGTTCAGTACTTCGTTGCTGGTATCAGCCATGATAATGGTGGTTGCTATAGTTAATGTTGCTGGATTTGTACTTTTACTTTTATGTCATCATAGAAATTTCGATGTACAACTGAGAATGCAATAATATTGTGCACATTGGGCTCTTTTAACTTATAAAAAGATTCAATCTTTAATATGCCATAATATCTTTAAGTTCTATCCCAAATGGCATTTCAAGGATGTATACAATGCACATAGGGGGCGTTTGGATCGCCATGGGTGGATTGGGTTGGATTGGATTTGAATTTGAATCTAATCCAACCCAATGCAAAGTAGTCCGGTTTGATTAAATCCTAATGAAAAGTATCTCATCCTATCCCATCTTTGGATGAAAACCATTTGTTTTGTGGGCTCCATTCACACGTGAAGATGAAAGATAGTGAAATGACTATTGCGCCCTTGGTAAATAAATCTAATCCAATCCTATACCAACTTTGGATTAGAATAATGCCAATCCAATTCAACCAGATTACGTTAGTTTTGAACAAAATTTTGATTTAATAAATTGCGGTTTTTAACAACATAAAGCCGAATTTTTTTAATTGAATTTTGTACAACACACAATATCACAAAATCATATGCATCGCGCATTAAAAGTAAATGTACAACACAAACGCATAATTGTAATCCGAAAATACTACTTATAGACAAAAAAAAAAAAAACATAATGATAGACAATCCATTTGTTCCACAAGTGTGGTTACATATATAGCAAAATGACTTGTAGATATTACAAATCTTATTCTCAGTTGAATTGAAACCAAATTCGGACGTGGCCATTATGGTGAATAATGAGTTATAGTTTTTTTCACAAATCTTCAGTTTTGATTCAATGTGTGAGGACGCCCGCAATTCACAACCAGGTATTTCTATTCGCAAACTTTGTTCCAATGCTTGAAGATATCCTGGTCTGAAATTGCCATTTTGGCACTTCCAACCATTCACGCAAGGGTCCTTTAAGGAAGAGATGAGCTAAATCTCTTCAGCTGTGGTCCATGTTCTTCTTATACCCCTCTCTGATTGAGTAATTTGACCTACCTCGAACATATTATACCTCACGTAAAAAATGGTAAGCACAATATTTGACAAACTATATAAATAAGAATAAATATCCACTCAACAAAGACATGCAGACATCAAATTGAAGAAGTTGTGCGCAAAAAATAAAACGTCTCATAATATATTCAAACCAAAGTGTCATGTAAACCATTAACTCAAAATGTCATTTTAATAGTTTACTTAATTATTTGCTTGTCTTCGGGATATTCTCCACTCGTTGTACATATCAAAGGCTAACTGATTGCGAAAGAAAGACCATTCAACAATGTCTCGACAGTGTTTATCACATCATTCACATCGTCACCCTCAGCATGTATTACCTCGCGCAAGTCCTCCTCTATTGGTCTACACTCATTTCATTCCTGATTAAGTTATGCAACAAACAACACGCAGATATGATGTAATTATGCTTGCGGACCGGATAGCAGCACGGTGCCTTAAGTATCACCCATCTATTTTTCAATAAGACAAAACATCTCTCTATGCATGTTCTTGCAGATAAATGCCAGAAGTTGAACAATTCTTTGGCATTACGTGGAGCTGTGGCACCGGCCCCAAATTATTGCATATGGTATCTTTGACCCCTGAATGTGGAGGGTATTTTACGTAAATTACATCTTTGTTAAGGACCGTGTCATAGGTGAGTATGCTGTAGATTTGGAAGACATGATTGGTTCTGTTGAGGTGGAAGTTTCAATGTGAAAAGTCGATAACATGGCTAGACCGGATCATTTTGGCAATGATGTCCCTGTCTCACATAGCACGACAAATCCAATTGCACAAATTGTTGGTGGTGAACCTAATGTTGGAACTCCATTAACAAGTAAGAAAAAAAAAAAAAGGTGAGTGGTACAATGTTCAAGTCGGTTGCTAAGAGTTTGGCTAACATCTCGAAGGTGTTTAGTGAGTACGTGCATGATTGTCGTAATCAACTAGATATGATAGCATATCGTGTTGGGTATAATCATGATGCCGCTGATGTACGAAGGAAAGTCAACATTGAACTAGAGAAGATAAATGATCTATCAATGCTAGACCGACATGTTGCACTTAAGCTTATTTGTTTTTACCTTGTCAATGTTGATATCTTCTTCAACTTGCTTGAGTACAAGCGTCCTACTTGGGTTGAAGGAATTTTGTGAAACATACCACGTTTGTGATCGAGATATCGATGTATCACGTGACATACAACTGAAAACGCTCTCCTAAGATTGTGTGTTAAACTTGTGTTGCGTAGTATAATTATTTTGTAAAGACACATTTAGGTGACAAACCCATGAGATGGTTATGCTTATTTTTTTTTGGATATCAATTGTGCATGACTGGAGCATGCACAATTATATTTTAGATGTAAGCATTCTTTGGACACAAATTTAATGATATGTATGCTCATTCACTTGCAATTCTTGATTGTGTAATATGACATTTCTAGACTACTTCGTATATTATGTTTTTTCTTTTGGTATTAACAAGCAATGTTACTATGTCATTAGCAATGCATAGGCTCGAACGGTGGTATGTTGTATTTGTTGGACGACATGTAAGAATTTATGGTTCATGAGAGGAGTGTCATTTACATGTTAATAGGTTTTTTGGTGTGTTGTACAAGTCATAGGATTCCTATAATGAGGCTGACAGTGCGTTACGCATTCACCTTAGGAGGATGGGAGCGGAAACAGTTGGTGCAATTTGTGATGAACTTGCAGTAGAGGAGAATGCAACGTTACACAATATTAATAAAGAACGTGCAGTGGAAGATACTGCACCACCCCCAGTCGTCGTGCAAGGTTATGGATATCAACGAGATCTGATAAGTGTAATGATATTGATTTTGGGTTGGTGTAATACTCACCCATGTTGTGTACTACTTGTTCAGTAGAGTTGGATGAGTGTTGGGTTTTTTGTAATGCTATGCTTATGTTACCTATGCACTTGTGCCATTTCTAGTCACCAGTTTGAAATGAGAAAACAAGTATGTTGGTATGTAGTTGATTTGTAATGCTGAATTGAAATTACATATGTTTGTTTTACTTTAGCATCTTCAGCAATACATTGACTGATAAATCTAATGTTTGTATTTGGTAGCTAATGTGAAATTGTTATTTAGGCATGAAGATACCAAACATCAGTGATGATGAAACATAAATTCTAATTGACACTTTGATTGAGTACAAAAAGCTAATGTGAAATTGTTATTTAGGCATGAAGATACCAAACATCAGTGATGATGAAACATAAATTCTAATTGACACTTTGATTGAGTACAAAAATCGTAACTTGTTACCTCCTTACGGGAGGTTTGACAAGAAGACGATTGATTGAATGTTAGATGTACTACATAGGCGTATGCCACAATTTAGCCAGCATTTACTAAGCTGTTAAGGATAATATTTTTTTAGGAACGTCTATATTTCACCATTGCTGAAATGTTGGAGACAAGTAAATTTGCATGGGACAATTGAACCAAATGTATGATAAAAGGTTGCTCAGAAGAATATTTGAAAGTAAGTGTAGTTCATTAAATTCAGTCGAAAGTACATACCTTTTTTTGTTTCATTTGACTATCAAACATTTTATTTATATATTGTTATTTACTACATCAGGTGGGAAGTAGATTTTGCTGCAGTGTTTTGACTAGATCCCTTATCCCAACTACTAATTTTTCGAAGCTATTTTAAAAAATAATGTTCCTTCATCAAGCACCCAACCTTCAAAAAGCGTAGGATCGTGTCCATCAGTTAACTCTGGCTCAAAAGTCGATGTCATAATCATTGACGATTGATTTCTTGCAGTTATCCCTTACTCGTTACGGTATCCACTAAGTATGGTAATATCCACAAGTCATTTTGGTATATATGTAACTACACTTGTGGAATAAACAGATGTTTAATCACCTTCTTTGTTGCCAGTATTTTGTATGCTCGTTGTACAAGGCATATATATGTATTTAGGTCATATTAAAAATCTTAATCATATTGTCTTTTTTTGTTTTTTTATTTTTTGGAAGGAGAAGGGGGAGGAAAATTTGAACCCTTAACCTCAAGAAGGTAAAGTTTTTATAAGATAAAGAGTACCGTTGGACCAAAGATCCAAAGATCCATTGATAAACATGCAATTTGTAGGCGGTGTGTGTAACATGTATAATATGTGATTGTCTATCATTATGTTTTTTTTTTTGATCTATAAGTAATATTTTCAAATTACAACTATGCGTTTGTGTTGTACATTTACTTTTGATGCGCGATGCATATGATTTTGAGATGAATTGTGTGTTGTACAAAATTCAATTAAAAAAATTATAAACAATTTTCGGCTGTGTTGTTAAAAACCGCAATTTATTAAATCAACATGTTGTTCAAAACTAACGTAATCTGGTTGGATTGGATTGACATCATTTCAATCCAAAGTTGGTATTGGATTGGATTAGATTTATTTACAATGGATGCAATGGTCATTTCACTATCTTTCTTCTTCACATGTGAATGGGGCCCACAAAAGTTCCCATCCAAAGATGGGATAGGATGGGATACTTTTCATTAGGATTTAATCAAACCGGACTACATTGGGTTTGGTTGGATTGGATTCGGATTCAAATCCAATCCACCCATGGCTATCCAAACGCACCCTTTCAATACCACATTACTTATTGGAGCATTTTAAATTTAACCAATACCTTCAAAGAAGGCTACTGGTGGTGGTTGCAAAACTAGCTGAGGCTCAACACTGAATGTACATTCACTCGTCCTCTTTATTGTATCTTTTTAGCATACTTTGAATAAGCGACTTACTAAAGTTTGAAAATCATCTAGTTCTTATGATGAAAGAAAAAAGTGAAGAGAAATAAGTACTGGTAGTGTGTAACAGTGAAATGACTAATATAAATAGTAATTGAACTATTTGGTTTAAGTTTTGGCGGTCAAAGACAACATTATGCAGCTGGGCATATTCATTCTCATTGCGGCATCATATTGAGGGAAAGTTTATCTGTATACCATGATGAGATGGGTGCTATTCATGACTTCATGTTTCACTTCCACCAAGTTGGTGACACTTTGTCATTGACTTAATTTTGTATGAAGATTATTGTCTTTGTATTAGTCATGTTTTGCTCTTATCCTCACTCCTCAGATATTGCTTCTGTCAGAGGTTTTATTTATTTATTTTTTGCAGAAACATTATTGTGGCTTTAACTATATATTAACGTTATGCTAATTGTTCCTGTCAGCGCAAGTCACTCTTGGAGGTGGTCAAGGAGACTGTATTATCCCATCTTACAAAGAAATGTCCCTCTCATGTGAGGATGCTTCTCTACGCAAATATGTCACACTAGCTTTTGCCAAGTAGTTTCAACCTTTACCTTGTTTTGAATGTGATTGTTTTCTGCTGTATATTTGTCTAGGTTCAAGTGATTGGCCTGCTCTGTAGAACTCCCCAGAAAGAAAGCAGACATGAATTACTTAGGCGAGTAGTTGCAGGCGGTGGTGTATTTAAAAGTGAGAATGGCACAAAAGTTCATCTTCCAGGGGCAAATTTAAATGATATAGCGAACCAGGCTGATGATCTAGTCGAGGTGGTCGCTTAAACGCCTGCCCTCATTGCTTTACAACTTCCTAAGCATAAATTAAGCTTGTGGAGTCAATTGTATGGGCATTAAATAAATGGCTAAATTTAGTTAGTTGTCTACTATGTTTCAAGGCTAACAAATTCCCATTATCAAGAGAGGGCACAAATTTCTGCGAAAGTCCCAAACAAGATACGTTTTGCGCTGTAGGAAGATTATTGAGAATCCAACTGCTGTCTATGCTTGTGTTGAAAGGGTGTATGCATCCTGGATGGAATGATGCCATTGAGAATCATACAAACAAATCCTAACTCCCCCTAACCTGGGGGCCATGGGACCCAGGGAAAAAGTAATTTTGTATCTCATGTTTCCATTTTGTTATTTGGTTATAAATTGATTTTTATAGAAATTATAATTGACTGATTGCAACTTTTTGGTGAGAGCTTAGTGAAATTGTTACTAAAAGAATTAGGGACTTTTCTGGTATCAGTGTATGCTTTGAGATTCATATTTATTTGACCCCTTAAAAAAGGAACACTTGACACTTCAAATATCCATTGTTTTTAATGTTCCTTGTTTTATTTTTCAGTATAAAGTGAGTTTTGTGTATGGATCTTAGTATCAGCATTACACTCATTTGGGAGCACCATCTGACAAAAGAACACAATAGGAATGGTTTATATACTAAAGTAATTGATATTTTAGGCATTTATAAAGTTTCACGTAATGAAGATAAAACCGAGGTTCTAATTTAGAGAGATTTATTCAAGATTACCACAGACAATTCATATAAATTCAAATCTGTCAATACTTTGGTCTGGTTTCTTCCTATACTGAACATAGCTTTTGCAGACGATGGAATCCCGGCCTGTTGTTCCTGATCGGAAACTACTTGCGAGGCTTGTTTTGATCAGAGAAGAAGCTCGTAATATGATGGGAGGTGGAATACTTGATGAGAGAAATGATCGTGGTTTGAATACACTCCCTCAATCAGAGGTCTGTAATTTCTGAATATTTGGTAGTTTGAATCATATTATGAGGTAGTCAGCTCACAGCTGACCAATAATATTGGCCTCGACTTGAGTTTTTTTTCAAAGATATATAACAGTACATATTAAAGAATTCCATGTCAAATTGTTTCATATTTGCAATTTTTAACTATTATTTGTCTATAAAATTGATGTGTTGTGAGTGCAGGTCAACTTCTTAACTAAACTTGTTGCTCTGAGGCCAGGGAAAACTGTGCGGGAGATGATAACAAATGTAATGCAAGGAAAAGATGAAGGTGCAGACAACTCTAGCAGTGATGAGGAAAGTACCACTGGAGAAAGGAAGCCAAGTGGAATTGCTGGAAGGGTGAGGTTTTGTTATGCTATAGTATCATGGTCATTTCAATTACAGTAGCTGGGTGATGCTTGTGTTTGACTCTCTTATCATGATCCCCAGGCTAGCGTCACAGGGCGTAAACCACTACCAGTCCGCCCTGGCATGTTCCTCGAGACTGTGTCCAAGGTACTTGTCACTTCTATTTATGGTTGTGGTCTCTAATAAGACAGACCATAGATTAGAGACAGGCTGTTTCAATTCCAATGAAGTTAAGCATGTGTAAAGAATGAATTGGCCAATAATATCAGAAGACACCGAATTCATTAAATTTTACGCAATGATCCCTTCTTTAAAAGGTCTTTAAGCTCACATTGGCTTTGACCTGCTTCTCTTCAGTTATTTGTCTTTGCGGTGAAACTTCTATGAGGCCCTGAATAATTACACATTTATTTGACAGATCTCTTATAACAAAAGTGAAAAATTTTCATTCCCACTGATCTGCCTCTTGTTTGGAGCTGTTAGGTGTTAGGTGGCATATATGCAGGAGACGTCCCTGGCATCACAGCACAGCATCTAGAATGGGTATCTTTTTTTCTGCCTCTAAATGCTCTCTCTCTCTCTCTCGCGCGCGCGCGCACACACACACACACACACGCACACACACATGACATGACATGTTAGATTTTGGAGTCAGAAAGACAACTTATGATTCTTTCCGGAAGATATACTCTTCATAAAGACCCGAGATAGTGTATTTTTGTGATGGTTTATGCAGAAGTAAGTTATTTACTCATCATACAATTTCGATTTGCTTTATTTTTAAAAATTCTGCATTATGCATTTTTCAGCTCATTGGCTTAATTAATTAGCTGAACAATCTGTACTAATACTTCTAATCTTTCCTTCAACATTTTAAAGTCATTTTCTGATCAAAGTGTGCAAGTGGACTTGTTGGCTGTACTAATATCTAGGCATCATGCTCTAAAGGATGAAAACTTACTATGCCAAAAATGTACTAACCTTGATAAATCCTTAATCTTGCATACAGGTTCATCAAAATACACTTCAAATTCTTCAAGAAATGGCATTCTAGTTGCTCCGGCTGCTCTGGTATGTTGTGTTACCATTTTTTTTGGCTATCATCATTTAGATGGACCGACTCCGTGTGAATGACCATTTTTGAAAAATATAAATCTGGTAGAGCATTAAGGAAGTGACGCCGGTCAGGTATATTGTAATTTCAATATCAAAAGCATACCCAACTTTCATTTCAGACAGTGGGTGTTCTTGCAGCAAACCTTCAAAACTAATATGTCCGCAACAACTCTTCCTCAAAAGCTGTTGTCTGATCTTACTCTAGGATTATAACTTAATAAGTACATGGGATGGTTGAAGTGTCGTGTTCCACACCAATTTTTTTTTAGATTGGACAGACAATTTTTTACACAATTTGCCAAACCAACACTAATGCTTCGTTTAGTACGATGGAAAAATATAAGAATGAAAAGTTAGAAAGAAGGAAAGAATGAGAGATAAATAAAATATCATGTTTGATAAAGAAGGAAAGTAGGAAGGATAAAAATTTGGATAATTGAATTTTTCTTCTGATAAAGAAGGAAAGTAGGAAGGATAAAAATTTGGATAATTGAATTTTTCTTCTAACTCAATAAAATTAATTCCTCTAAATTTGAGAGGAAAAATGGATGAAAAGTTAATTATGTAGGTTGAAATGATAAAATATGTGGAAGAAAAGTTAGAGGGATAGATAAATGTTATGTTTGGTAAGAAAGAAAAAAAAAGATAGAAAAATGGATGTATGAGTTTTCTTTTTGATTTATTAAAATCAATTCTTTTAAAATTGGGATGAAAAGTGAATTATATGTGTTGAAATGATAAAATATGTATTTATATTTTTTTCATCCTACCAAACACAAAAAAAAAAAAAAAATTATTTTTTTTAACCTTCAATCCCTTGGGGGAGGGAGGGAAGGAAAGAAGGAAGATAGAAAGTGTATCATTTCTATTTTTTTATCTACCGTACTAAACACAATATAAAGTGACACGAAATTAGCAAGCAAGCAAAAAAAAAGGTTCAGAATAAGTTATGAATTATTAGTTTTTGTTGTTAGGAGCAGGAAGTGGGAGTATGAGTAGCAATAACTGTTCTTAATCATCCCGTCATTCCTGACTTGATGATTTTAGCGTTGATAGGTTTGGGTCATAAAAAGGATGACTTGTTAAGCTAATTTAGTAAGTGGGTTGGGTAGACTACTCTAACTGGCTTATGATACGATTACTGCTGTGATCTACGATTAAGTGGATTGAATATTTGATTAAACAAACTTTAAAACATTATGGTATATGATTTGAAAACTGGATTTGATACTCTGGGGACGGTCCTGTTGCTTTGTTTTATTTTTTTTTCACTGATTGCACCAAAAAAGGAAAAAAAAAAAAAAGGACAGACAACATAAAATTATTATTGTACCTATGTTGTAGTTTGATTGAATTTGCCATTACCTTTCAATGATAAAGCATATGAAACCCAAATGAGTCTGAGTCATACTTTAAGGAATGTCCAATCAGTAACAATGATGATGTTTGATACTGAGTATCAAATCACAGGAGTGGAGTTGCTTGCAAGACCATGTGTGGGCTTGGCCTACTTGTCCGCTAACGTGATGTTCCCCACCAGAAATAATACCCTTCTGAAGATCATGGTAATGATTTTGATGATGTGAACACACCAAAGACTTCTATTTATTCCCCAATAATTTACATATCTTTATACACAACCTCCCCCCACCAAACAAAAAAAAAACACACACACACACACGTATAAAAGAAAAAAGAGAATTGGAATCAGCAAATGTTTGGGTTTGGAGACAGGGAGTTAGAATCAGGGATAACGCTAAACTTACCTCTCTTTCAATTTTTGGTATCATACCGAAGTGATAAATTGAACCCAAAGGGTGAGCCCATAAGAGAACGAAAACATCACATGACAAAAATATCTATTAAACCAGGAGCAGAACAACATTGACATAGTTAATGTTTGGAGAAGCAAGGGACCCAACTTAGGGGACTATGCGACCTGGTCCTTAGAGATTTCTACGGATAAACTACAACACAATTCTTATTACGGGGCTAATATGTTTGGCATGGGCGTATCACTCATAATAAAGCTGGATGAGGATTCAAAATTGGCGATGTTATAGGGAGCTAAAGTATACCCTAAAATGTAATAATTTTTTTCTAAAAAAATGGTAATTAAAATCAAAAAGTAATAAACTACCCAAAAAGGAGATAAATTAATAATCAAATTAAAAAGTTGGTAAATTCTATCCAAAAAAAAACTCTTAATTTCAACCCAAAAAAGAGTTTGATGGTACAGTAAATAATCATTTTCAGTATCGTGGCCAAACCCTAACAAAAATTACCCTCAACTTCCCTTCTTTTTTTCCAACAAAGCAAATAAACGTGTGTGTGTGTCAAGCTATGTAGATAATTGGGGAAGATATGTATAATAATTAGTATATGTAAACTTTCATCTCCAGCAACAGACTTGGGTTTCACATAGTACGAGACACCATATCAGTGCCCAACCAATATTGTTGCCCATTTTCTTGTCGTGTAGATCTTTGGCGTTGTCCACAAAATAAACAAAGGTATTGCCCACGTGAGGTGCTTATTTTGGCGTAATGCCTCACAGCTGTACATGGAAAAAGTGCACATGTGAAAGTGTTGTTGTACTATCAGTACCCACTTCAATAAGTGGAACAATATGTCATAAGCTTTATTGATAACCACTGGCTCCTCCACTGCTCAAACAAGGAGCAAAAATGCAAGTATGAAGAAGGTCTTAAGTTAGATAGAATTTTGAATAATGCACTGATTTACAGGTGATTATGTACATTTTAGATTTACAATGCAAACTTGGAATTTAGATGATTTGTAGGTTTGTGGGATCCACAACAAAGAAGTGCATTAATAGTCTCTTTATTTGGTCATTTACAAGGATGCTTTTTTACTTATACATGACAAAGGTTTGAGAATTACATTTTAGTTTTTGAGTGAACTTATATCACCTACAAGATTTTTATACTACATACAATGTAGTATTAAATAGCACCACATCTAAGATGGGATTTGAGCAACTATTCATTATAGACTCAGTTATGAATAAAAATCACAAGTAAAATAAAACATAACGAAATAGAAAAATAGAATATAAATTTACGTGGATCAACTTAAAAGCTTCCTCCATGGGTAAAATGCAGCAGCAAAGTTTTACTACTAACAAAAGGAGATTACACAAAATTCTTTAATCGAGAGAATAAAACTAAACTTGGAATTCCAATACAACCATCTTTCCAAATTCTTAAGGAGAACAAAGTCCAAACTAGTTTTCTATTATGAGTGGAATACAAGACACACAATAGACCCAATAATTTAACTACCTCATTATAATCAAGTCATAAAAATAAAACAAACAGGGCTTGTTTGATAGACATATTATTAGTGAGTTGAATATTAGATTGTAATATTATTTATTTAATCAAGTCTAATATTTTGTTTAGTAGATCAATTTGATGTCGTCTTAATTTCAAAAACGTATACTTATCATATGTTTTTTATATCCATAAACCTGAATTATGAATGTATTTTAATACCACCAAGAGAAGGGATATTATAATCAAACTTAAATGTATTGTTACACACATTTACTATTATAACTCCACAACTAAGAAAATCAAGCCGTAATCAATGTAACAAACACTGATTGAGGATATTTTTGTTAATTCAACATTAATACAATGAAATAATTTTCTAAACAAACAATTGTTTGGACTAAATAACTAATATCCAACGTTTATGTTGTGTATTGTCAAATATTAGATAAAATTACGTATTAATCTAATATCTCATTTAATCTTATTTTTTTTAATCTGTATTATATTATATTTAATTCTTTTATCTAATTCATTAATTTCTAATATGACAACCAAACCAAACGAGCCTACAAAGTATTAAAAGGGTTCAAGACTATTATTTTTACCTTATCCAGAGCCTTATACCAGTCTAAAGCTTGAAGCAAACATGTCTTAGTGTATTACAAAACAAAACAGAAATGATATATATTTCATATTTTTGTCATGTAGAAAATTATATATAGTTGATTGTCGTATATAATTGAGTTCATATTAATTCACAAGTTTTGTAGGTAAACTTGATTATAATTTGAACTTCTTAAGGCCAAATCAATTTTGGGTTACTCAAGTTGACGGATTATGTTAAGAATTAATAATCGTAATTATACATAGATTAAGTTATTTTTGACATAATCCTCCTTAAACTGATAATTGGATTTTCAAATGTGAATAAAAAAAAATAATGTTATACTTACCAAATTTTATATCCCAAATTAATGTGAGTGGTTGGATCAGTGGGGTCCACTAATTTCATCAAATATTCAATATATAAAAATTTGACACATTATTTGAGATACAAGATTTGATAAACAAATTAAAGCAGCACAATTTTATCCATAAAAAAAAAAAAAAAAGAGCAATGCTATATTCATAAAAAAATATGCACTAAAATTTGTACTAAATCACTTGTAGTCTTTAGATCAATGAGTTTCATTACTGATCTAACGATTGCAGTTAATTTAATACACAAATTTAGTGCACATAGGATTATCGTAAGAAAAATTCAAGATTATATGTTGTTGTTCGTTAATTAGACTCTGCCTTCAAGGCAATAATGGCAGAAAACTCATTGGATGCGGGTTTTATATCCCAGGCCCAAACAAGAGGAGCCGAGCACTTGCTCTTGCTCTTGCTCTTGCTCTTGCTCACGGGTTATCCGTTCGGTTCAAATGCGTAGGTCATAATTTGAGAATTTTTATTTTGTATCCTTAAATATTAGATTTTTTATATTATACTCTTAAATGTATTAAAATTGTTTTAAATTGACTATATTATTAGTTTAAGTTACTAATTCTGTTAACGTCAATGAGGTGAGTTTTGACGAAATAAGTAATAAAATATAATAGAAGGGTTATATTATAATATTTTTAAGACATTAAGAGTTTAATGGAAGAAATATTATATTTGGGGGTATAAAGTAAAAAAGGCTTATATTGTTTGGGGGTACAAAATGAGATTCCCTCTAATTTGAAATAATAATGTTTTTTCTGGGGGACTAGGTTTATGTCCTTTCGTGATTCAAGCTCTAGTTATCGTCAAGACTCAAAAAGAGCCGTTAGCCTATCCATTCAACTTTTTTCAAAAGTGACCCATCTTTCTTTTATGTGTGGTCCCCTCTATTTCAAAATTGCCAGATTGTCCCCCTGCTGTAACAAACCAAAACGACGCTTATTCACATTTCAAAGTGATTGACCGGGGGACACTCAGCTCATAAATAAGAACGTTTTGTGTAGTGTGATTCATAAGTTTTTTTTTTTTTTTTGTTACAACTATCAGAAATGTCTGAATTAGTTTATAAACACCTCAACTAATTCTTTCATTGATTTGATCAAAAGCAGACAATCGACGCCAAAAATAGAATATTCATAAAAGACAAAATCATAACTACTTGACTCTAAAACGTAACTCGTCTTTATTACCGCTTGAAGTAACCTTAGAATTATAAGTTTCTTTTTCGGATAGGGCCCATTAGCACTCCATATTATACTTACAGGGGTTGCTAAATGTATACATTTTTTTTAACACAACGGCTATGTAAGATCAAAGATTTTTTTAACTAATTTTAACAATCTATAATATAAAATAAGACATGTTTCAATAAGCATATCTGACAGTTTCAGATAGACTCATCCAATGATTACTAACATCCATTTCAAAACTATTCACGTTATACTATGCCTTTAGATATGAGTTATTCCAAGTTCAATTAAATATAGGACATGAATGGCGGTGTGTAAAAAACTCTCTAATAATTATAGTCGATCAAGAATGAGTGAATAAATTTGGATGCAATTGCAGTCGAAGTTCAAAATTTTGTTTCGAAACAGTCAATACGTCTAAAACGTTTATGTTTTCAAGGAGAGCGAAACATATTAGTGATGAAATTTAAATTTTACGAGATGTTTCATATCAGAAGGTTTCAAGATATTTTGACCAATATTTTAGAAAAATAATTCTCTTATTTTTTTATTGTATTTTCGAAACAGATCAAAATATTTTCGAAATACATCAAAACATTTTCGAAATATATCAAAACATTTTCATTTCTTAGGTGTTCAAAATAATATACAAAAACAAAATTTTGATCCCGGAGTGTGTATAAACCTTAAAAACTGATCATCGAATTATATTGGGTAAAAAAATGAAGGTCCCATTGATTGAAAATGGAAATGAAGGTCCCATTGATTGAAAAGGGTGACCTAAACCTTGATGCCATAATTTCCCTTTTTTTATAATAAGATTAAAACGTTAATTAAAGTTTAAACAAATGTAATGATGGCTAAGGCGTTGGGTAAAAACAGTGGGAAGTCGTTACACTAGATCATTCACTTTAAACAAAGTTAACTAATTCAAAAAAGTGGGGTTAGCTTTAATTAATCAATTCATAGTAGTTCGTTAACAATAGGGACAGTATCGTCATATTTTGAATTCTCAAACCGACTTTGAACACTGACAGCTCCGCTCCGTCCCCAGTGTTAGGCCTCTCTCTCCCTACTTCACTGATAGAGAGAGAAATCTGTTAGAAGAGGTAGAGAGAGAAAGCACTTTTTTTGAGTTTCTTTCTCTGGAATAGTTTCAAGTTTAGATTGAGAGAGAGAGAGAGAGTCATTCAAATTTTCTTGTTAGAAGCAGATTCAAATTCAATAATGGCTGGTTACGTTGGAGTGTTTGTGTCAGATCCATGGCTTCAGAATCAGTTCACTCAGGTGGAGCTTCGAAGCTTGAAATCTCACGTAAGTCTCTTTCTGTCAAGCTCAAAAATTCAAATCTTCCTATATATACTTAGAGTCTCTCATGTGTTGATTGATTGCGTTTTGATGTGTTATATGATCGGTTTTTGCAGTTCGTGACAATAAGGAGAGAGAAAGGTGGTCTGATACTCGCGGACTTGCCGTCGACAATGTCGAGGCTGAAACACGTCGGGGAGAATCTCACGGAACAAGAGAGAGCTTCTTTTCTTCAAGATTTGTATCAGAACTTGGACGATGATGTCGATTTTGAACTCTTTCTTCAGGTGAATCCGTATGCGCGTTTATACATGTATATTCATGTAGATAGAAAGGAGTCAGAGGAATATAGTTATTATAGTGTTTAATCATCCGTTTGGCTGCCGGGAAATTGTAGGAGAAGAAAATAAATTAAAAATCAAATCTAGGTTGTCTTTCCAATGTATGTTTGGGACTACCAACAAAATCAGAACGTTCTTGTTCAGTCCAGTTGAGCTATTTTCCGTTTGGAAAAATCAGAGTAACAAAAAGCATCAGACTCATGAGTTTCATTTCCTCTCTCTTCTCTTTTCTTCTCTTTTACGATGGTTTTCTAGCAATCGAACAGGGACTGATTGTTTTGAAAATTCCGGATTTAAATGTTCCATTTTTTGGGAATTATTTCTCAATCCCCTTGTTCTACTTTCCAATTTCTTTTCTGGTTCCCATTCCTTTTGAATTTTTGGCTGATTAGTATGCGATTTTTGGTAATTTATTGGCAGGTGTATTTGAAATTGCAAGCACATACGAATTCCAGAATGGGAAGTGGTGCAAAAAACTCATCAGCATTCCTCAAATCTCCTACTTCTACACTGCTTCACACAATCAGTGAATCTGAAAAGTCGTCCTATGTTGCGCATATCAATAATTACCTTGGAGAAGATGAATTCTTAAAAAAATACCTTCCTATAGATCCTTCAACCAATGATCTCTTTGAAATTGCGAAGGATGGAGTTCTTATCTGGTGATCATCACTAGTTGTGCTTATTCTGTCGAACTATGTTGTTTAATACTCTCTCTCTCTTTCTCTCTCTCAACCTTGATTATTTTTTTTTCACTTTCTAGCAATTAAAATTAAGATTATTGGATAATGTTCTTTAGTCCAACTAATTAGAAGCATAATGTTGGATGCAGTAAGCTTATAAATGTAGCGGTCCCGGGGACAATTGATGAACGGGCAATCAACACCAAGAGAGTACTCAACCCCTGGGAAAGGAATGAGAATCATACTCTATGCCTCAACTCTGCCAAGGCGATTGGCTGTACAGTAGTCAATATAGGGACTCAGGATTTTATTGAAGGAAGGGTATGTATACATGACATTTTTTTATATGGGTGCTCTCTTATGGGCTGAAACCTCTGATATTCTGCTTTTCTTTAGATTGTTCTTTCAGGCATTTTACTTGGGTGGTTGTAAATTTTTAATTCAAATTGATGGTCAAAGCTCCATTTCCTAAGCAAATAACTGGCACATTGCTGCATGCCCGGAAGGGTTTTGTTGCATTTAAGTTCTCCAATAATATTCTATCTCTTGCATTTCAGTTTTTCTGGCTACTTCTTTGGTTTGGTCTCTTTAGTTAGTTAACTTGTTTACTCGTTTGGCTGCTAAGCTTGATTAGCTGCTTGAATTTCTTTGTTAGAGCTGGATATTAGTCACTTTCATGGATCAGTTCATGTCTTGAACTATAAAAACTAAACAGAACTGATGCACAACCTGATGATGCACAAATTGTCTCGTGCAAGATCAACAGTCGAGTATGTGATAAGGTGTAATTAATGGATAATAAATAAAGCAATCAATGACAGTAATGTAAATATTGAATCAACACGCAGATATTTAGTGGTTCGGTCCAAATAACCTACTCCACTCCGGGAAATGGCGACGATGGCCCGGAGGGGTCTTTATTGATAAATAAAGTAAGA